>LGTU01000677.1:0-29704 GCA_001314425.1 Phytophthora pluvialis | reverse complement strand
CCACAAGTCCGTCCCACGTACCTGCGCCTCCTCCGCACGTGAAGTGCCTCCGCCGCACCGACAGGCATAATAATCACTCTGGCCGACCTGGTCGTCTGAGAGGGATGTAAGTTTACGAATGTGTTGCACATTGATGAACAATCACTGTTATCGATGCCATGGCATGAGAACACAAGGGATTTACGGACTTGAGCTGTCTTTGTCACGATAAGTACATGTACGCACAATTTGGGGTTCTGTGTGAGTATCCCCTTTGTACTGATAGAGTGGACTACAACTCCACTCGGCAGGGCACCGAATGCCATCCTACTAGGAATCAATCCTCACTTCACAATTTGCTCTCCAGCTCCCAAGCTCCCGACCAACCAGCACACACCATGCGTCTCTCTTACGTCTTCGTCGTGATCGCCGCTGCCTTCCTGGCTACCAGCGAGGCTCTTACGGACACCAATGCAGCCTCGATCTCCAAGGTGGCTTCGCCCAGCGGCACAAGCCAACGTCGTCTGAGGAGCCACCATACGACCGCTGCTGATGAGGAGGAAAGACTCGCCCCTATCGATAGAATCAACTCGTTGCTAAGAACACATGGCATTGATCTTTCGAGGGCCAAGGAGGCAGGATATATCGCCAGTCTGGGTTCCAAATATGAAACGTACAAGGAAGCGCTCAACGCGTTGCACAAGCGATTCCGGAAGCCCAAGGCTTCCCGAATCACGGACCATTAAGATGCCTCTGCAAATGCAGCTCAAGCAATGTGACCGCTGCAAGAATGCAAAGCCCAGAACAAGCAACATGTGGATTCGTACCGATTGAAGATAATGCGTATTCGTTCCTCTAACTAAAGCGTAACAAGACATCGATCGCCTGACACCTTGTTCTGCCCTGCTGTAGGCTGCTTGCCAAGTTACAGCAGTGCCTTTATGGGTTGTTTGAGTGTGCACGCGATAGTCCCAGCTTTTAGTGAGTGATTTTTTTATCTTGAAGAGGCGACATTCACTTGCAGTAGTTGCAGCATTGCCCTCCGTGCAAAAACACTCTTCCTAACGATCGCAATCTACCGCCAAGAAGCCCGTGCGCTGCTGGCGCTAGCCCTACCCAGTGCGCTGTCCACGTATTGCTATTTTACCGTTTCCATCATCTCATGGGACACTTGGGCGTGACGAGCTGGCGGCCGTGGCGTACGCGCAGCTGTGTCTGGACTTGTCCACACTCGCGTTCATGCAGTGTTTCAACGGCGGCATGAACTCGCTCTGCTCGCAGGCCTTCGGGGCCAAGAACTATCGCCTGGTGAGCGAGTACACGCTGCTGACGAGTCTCCTGGTTACGGTGGCCTGTGCGCCGATGGCATTGCTATGGTGGAACCTGGATGCCTTGCTCCTGACGGCGGGTGTTGCACAACACGTGGCCTCCTTGGCAGGGCAGTACGGGAGCCTGTCATTGCTGTGGCTGGGCCGCGCAACATGTTTCAAGTGCTCGGGAGCTTCTACCAGGCGCAGAATATCGTGCTCCCAACCGCCGTTTTCGACGTGCTCATGGTCGTCTTCAACTGCTTCTTCGCCGTCGGGTTCACGTACGGCCGCTTCGGACTTCCCCAGCTTGGATTCAATGGCTGTCCGCTGGGCACAGCGGTGGCAGTGGTGCTGAGACTCGTAAGCTACGTCTCGTACATGAACGTCTACCGCATGTATCACCAGCAATGCTCCTGGTGCTGGGGCACCCTCTTCCTTGACAAGCAGATTGTCTCTAACCTGGTATCGGTGGGCATGCCGCATCCAGCCGGCGAGTTGCTCGAGAACGCACAGCTGATGGTGTTGACGGTTTTTGCTGCTAAGATCGGTGAGATCCAGCTAGGAACGCACAACGCTATGATGGAGCTCTTCTACTTTGCCACGAGTCCGCTATACGCTGCCATCGGTGCCTCTGTAACGCGGATTGGGAACCACCTTAGAGCAGGCCAGCCGTCGGACGCTGTCGTTGCCGCTCAGATATGTGGGATCTGCATCGCTACACTTACCACGGTCAACAGTGTGGTCATCGTTACCTCTCGACAGCATCTTGGACAAATATTCTCAGACGACCCAATGGTCACCACGACGTTCAGCCAAGTTTGTTCTCTCGCAGCACTTGCGTATTTCGTGCTATCCTTCTTCTGTTACGCACTGGTAAGTCCATGCTGGTGTCCTCTTGTAAGTGACCCGATTCTAACGGAGAATTATCCTTGCATAGGCGATTCTGCAAGCGCAAGCTCGGCCAATGCCACGTGCAGTGGGAATGGTTGCTGGTGCTTGGCTGGTCGGCATACCTTCAGCGTACTTTATGGGTATGGGCGTACATTGTTCCAGTATCTGCTTAGACTTTGGAAAAGCATGTCTACATGTATTACATGTATTACATGTAATACATGTAGACATGCTTTTCCAAAGTCCACAAATGCTGGTGATACTTGACATGTATCACCAGCATTTGTTAGAGTGAGAACCGCTTCCGGTGTACATGTCTGTATCGCATTGACAAAGCGAATGTTGCACGAATTACCCTGTTGGTCGAAGCCAATCGTTCGCTCAACCTTCCTGCGACCTGGCGCCTGCTGGCAATTAACTTGGACTGAGTATGTCGATAGCTAACCTCATTCAACGTATGACTACTCGGCACAACTCGCTCCGGATTGGCCCGTCCGACCCGATTCTCAGTACGTTTGCGGTTCATCTCTCCCTTAAATCAGTTCCTTTGCACCATGAGTTGGTTGGCTCTGGGCGCCAAGGCAATTGAGCCGCTCGCAGCCGAGCGCCGGTCATTCGCAAATCTCTCTCCAGTCTTTTCGAAGCCCACCCCACTAGCAAGTACGTGCACGCGCCCATGGCGCCGACATCAGAGAAGCCGCGCGGCAGTTCTCCCGAGGGCGAGCTGCCGCGCGGCTTTGGAGGCTCCGCTCGCCTGCTGCGTCGGCCCGTTAACCTCCTCAGCAGCGTCCGTCGCTCGCCCCAGTCGAATGGGGTTGGAGTGTGGATTCTGTTGGGGCGAAGGGCTCGACGCGCAGCAGGCGGCGGCTGACCTTGGCTGCTAGCAGTAGGCATTAATGCGTTGTGTGTCTGTCGTGTGTCCCCCTCAGCCATGGTTCGTATGAGCGTGCTGGCCGACTGCCTCAAGACGATGTTCAACGCTGAGAAGCGCGGCAAGCGCCAGGTGCTCATCCGCCCGAGCTCCAAGGTGATCGTCAAGTTCCTGCAGGTGATGCAGAAGAACGGCTACATCGGCGAGTTCGAGATCGTGGACGACCACCGCGCCGGCAAGATCGTCGTGGAGCTCAAGGGCCGCATCAACAAGTGCGGCGTCATCTCGCCCCGCTTCGACGTCAAGATGGCCGACTACGAGAAGTGGATCAACAACCTGCTGCCCTCGCGCCAGTTCGGCCACATCGTGGTCAGCACCACGTACGGCATCATGGACCACCACGAGGCCCGCCGCAAACACACGGGTGGCAAGATCATCGGCTTCTTCTACTAGGCGAACGCGTCGTGTAGAGCGGACCAAAACCATGACTCTAGCCAACTAGTGCGACCTTGGGTCGTGCCGGGAGGAAGGAGAGGATTTGAGTGGATTGAACCACGTAGAGGAGACCTGGCTAATTAAATAAGCAGCTTCTTTGCGTTACGTCCTGCGTTGTTGTGTCTTGCGTTCACGTGCTGTGGTGCTGTGTACTACCATTCTTGTTGACTGACTAGGAGGCTGCTGCTGTTGCTGATGCTGCTGCTGGACGAGTTGATCTGCAATGGACCAAGTCGCCTATTTGCAGAGCTCAGAGTTCCCTGCCTGCCTGCCTGCTTGGTCATGTGCGAAAAGAGAAACTGACCGCCGCTTGAGCCGTCCCCCTATTAATACGCGACTGCAGTGCATGGAGTTCGGCACTACGGTAAAGTGGAGAGAAACAACTTCAAGCGCTGTTGATACTTGGCCGCGTCGGTCGGAACCTGCTGGCTGCTCCGCGGCCGTCTCCATTGTCCTGCAGCCGAGCGCGCGTGAATGCCCGCGCGTCCTGGCCGTCGAATTGTGCGTCGCCGACCTCCGGTGCCTCCGTTTTTCCAGTGAGTTTGTGTCATAGCCAGCGACCATGCCGAGCAGGAACGAAATTGTGCCGCTGGACGCTGCCATGGCTGGTACCGAGACTTCTGAAGCAGACACACGTCCCGGCCCAGAAGCAGTGATTTTACCTGTGCATGTACCGCAGAAGCCCAGCAAAGTGAACACATTCGGCAGCAAGGCCAAAGCTACCAGCGCGGAAATGGTGTCAGTACACGAGCAGCGCATGATGCTCGTACGAGCTCAGCGACGGCACACGGCCTTCCAGCTCTTCTACGGGTTTTTCGGTATCGTGCTCATGATGGTGCAGCTGGAATATTTGTGGTTCGCCAACACGCAGACGTTGCCCGACACGTGCCCGGTGGAATCGTCAACACAATGCCCGCTTTGTTTCGAGGCGTTAGGCACGTCGGTGCCAGTGAGCGAAGGCCGTATGATTCTTTTGGCGCTGCGAGTGCTCATTACTTTCTCCACAGCACTCATGCTGTACTACGTTTACCAGTATTACGCGGCGGAATGCGAAGTCATGAAGCTCAAGAACATCATGCCGCCGAAGGCTACATTGCTCAGGTCTTCGTTGCGGCACACGCTGCTCGTTGAAATGGCCGTGCTTGGTGTGCATCCGTTTCCTGGGATTGAAGACGTAGATCCGAAATGGCCACAGCTGACGGTGGCTACCAGTCTCCTCATGTTCACGCGCGTGGCTCTTGTGGTGCGCGTGGTGCAGTTCCGCAACTCGTTCAACTCGAGCAACGGATGGTTCATTGGAGCGCTGACCAATGTCGACTTCACCGCGACTTTCTTCATGAAATCAACGCTGAAGAACTACCCCACCAGGTGTCTCCTGGCGAGTTTTGTCACGCTTGGGTGCGTCGCCGGGTACGCGTTGTATGTGACCGAGCGCTTCCTATGCGCCTTCAAAGGAGACTCCTGTTGCGAGCCCATGCTACTCGGCGACGCAATTTGGATGCTCGTCATCACCATTCTCACCATCGGCTACGGCGATGTCGTCCCACGAACTACGTTAGGCCGTGCAATTGCAGTGGGTGCTGGCATCTTCGGCACCCTCTCCACTGCAGTAACCATCGCAGTCATGAGCAACTACCTCGTGCTCACGCGCTCGGAGCACAAGGTTAATGCTTTTCTCAAGAAAGACGAAAACCGAAGACTGATAAATGACCATGCAGCTCGAGCATTACAGGCGTTCGTACAGCTTCGCGCGGCACAGCGTCGACATCACCAATCGGGCCCATCCGGTCCAGACGTAGGCGAAAGCGGCTCTGTCAGTGTCACAACAACCGAGGTGCTGGCCGAGAACAAAGGCAAAGCGACAGGAACCAGCAGCACCAAACGAGCTCTGCGTCGAGCAGAGCTGAAATTGTTCACGGTGCTGGGAAAGTATCGCCAAGTGAAGCGACGAGTGCATTCGCATGATGTAAGCGACCCCATGGATTCGCAGATGACCATGCTGGAAATGATGGAGGTTAATGTCGAGTACATTCGTACCAAAATCGAGGAGCTATCGGAGCTTCTCCTGGCCCAAACCGCGGGTCGCTCGCGAAGCACGCGCAAGCTAAGCACCATCCTGGCTGCCGCTGCCATCTCAGAGCAACCTGTGGAGATTGCACCTTCAAACAGAGGAGGTTCAATATCGCAGCAATCTTATCAACCTCGACAGCAGACACCAACGATGTCCACCTTGCAAGAAAATGGCAGTAGTCCGCTCCATTCCGTAGTCAACGAGGCGACTAGCATTCTCGGCGCTGGGGCTACTACTACCCAGGTCACTTCGTCCTCACAAGAAACTGTTCCAACCTGGGCGCTAGTGCTGGACTTGACACTTCAGAGCCTTCTGGAGCAAGTATCGCGAGTATCCGACGAAGTGGAGGCCATGAAAGCACGGGCGCAGTCACAGTCTGAGAGCATCGAAAGCCGACTAATGAACCTTGAGAAGCGCCTCGTAGTGTCCGACGCACTGCACGAAATGTCGAAGACGCGGGGTTCCTCACGGAACCTACTTCTGCGTGGATCAAAGTCAAGTGATGATGGTCCGGCTGCTGGTAGTACAGCTGCAACACCTCGACTTCGGCGTGTCAGCAACATTGCATCCTTACATCGGCCATCTATACACAACTTTGTATCCCCGTCAGAGTTACTCGAGTACCAACATCCTAACGAGGTGCAGGGCGAAGGTTGACAGGCGCAAAGGTGCTAGACCCATCGTATGTAGATATCCGTGCGCCAGTCATCTCAATTGCACTAGGCAACAAAACAGTCCCAATAGATTCCTCCCTTAGGTCACATCCCCCGTCTATCTACTATCTATCAACGTGGCAGTGGCATTGCAGCTCTCGTTTGAAATCGTCCAGGTCGCCTGTGATGATCACGGGGGTCTTCTCAGGTGGAATTAGCTGCTCAAGTGGTTTGAACGGGCTGCATTTGCCTACAACATGCACCCGAAGCTTCCGCGGGCCATGGCCTTTGCTCGCTCCGTGGTGAGCATTGCGATTTTCGTGCGGGTTGTCAGAGCATGCACTACAGCAGCTAGTACTTCCTTGTAACCAGCATTGGTACCTTGAGAACAGCCCATGGCGTGTGCATTCTCCTAGCGCATTCGCTACCCGCACATCCAAGTTAAACTCCAGGCGCCCACTTACAATCTCTTCCCAGTATCGCTCGCTTTGCTCGGTTAACGCTGAGTCAGGTCGGGCATAAGCTCGCTGCAGAGTCTGCACGTGGGCTGCGAAGCGTTTGGGCGAAAGTCGCTTCTCTGAGAGCAGGAATTCATGCGGGAAATCTTCGTGTAAGAAGACATCGAGCTTCTCCGCCACCGCCCCAGTAGCATGCGACGCAGACTGCACACTCACACTCAGTCCGAGTACGCCATGCGTATCTCGAATACTACAAGCCACTGTGTATCCCAGTTGCTGTCGAGTTCGCAACTCGTGAAAGAGTGGTTGGGCCAGCAGAGTGCGCAGCAAGACTGCGTACGCTCGATCTACTGGTCCAACTTTGCCAATCTGGAAATACACCTCCACCACGGAATTCCGCTCCCCGACACGTTCACTTTGACGACGTACCAGTAGCCCGTTGGCTGTCGGCGGTAGCGCAATCGTGTGGCATCTTGGAGCCAGTATCGGGGGCTCTGGCTCAAGCTCTAGTTCTGGTTCACAAGGTAGCTCAGTAGCCGAATCTCCGGTTTTGATAGCTTCAACATCTAGCACGAGTGAAACAGCAGCTTCCCGGCTCACATTACCAAGGACCAGGCATCGTATCACCGGTATATCTTGAGCACAACCAAGGACCGCTGTCGTGAAGCGTGCCAGATCTTCTGCGAGCTCGTTCTCACGACCGTACTGGCTTTGGAGTGCCTCCAGCTTGTCATCTGTGGTGACGGCTCTGCTTTCAAGCATTTGTAGACGTAGCTCATACGCTTTTGCTCGGGGAGAAAGTGTAGCGTTGCGGTACTCGCGTTCGAGTTCGCTTCGCGCTAGTGTTAACTCCGATGCAATCTCCGATGCCTTTGACGGACACAAAACCTCTCGCATGACGGTATGAACGAGCGCTGGCAATGTGTCGCTGAACCCGGAGATCACCACCTCAATAGCTTCGTCTCGGACATCCAACTCGGTATCGAAGCTTGCAGTGTCAGCTTGCTCCAGCGTATGCTGCAAGCGGTGTCGCACCAATTCTACATGCAACTCAGCGAGCATATGCGTCGCTGGCGTTGGAGCCGGTAGCGTCACGAGGAAACTGACGCTCGCCTTGGGCACCAAAAACGTGCGGTCGCGCTTGTACCAAAGCTGCGTTGTTGAAGTTGTGAGAATGAGGTCTGGAGGAACGTCACTATCACCTTGAACAGCCGGCTCGTAAGGCAATAATGAGAAGTCCCGAGGCATGAACGGATTTGGCGTTGGCAGTGGTGATAGCTCTATGGACTCCTCCGAGGTCCGGGACCACGCCGCAATCACCGTAGCTGGGATATGATTTACAGTATACTTGGTGCCAAACCACCGTTCGGTCTGGACTTGTGAGTCGAAGGTTTCGGCAAATGAAGACGCCATCAGCACGACACGAACTCTATCGGCAGAGAGAGCACCAAGCAGAGCACGTAAAAGCGAAGTATCGAATTCTCCTTGGATCAGATCGTAGCGTAGTAGGTCTCCATCGCAAGTTTGTTGAATATTGTGGCGTGGCAGCATCCGTTCACTGAGTTCTTGGCATAGCGCCACGGGTGCTTTGTCATCTTCTTGGAAACGAAAGTCCATCTCGCTAGACGAGCGGAGCTCTTCAAACACCCACGCAGGTAAATCTCCAATTGCCGCCATAGCTGAAAATATGCGAAGAGCATCGAAAACGACTTGAGCAACCTGCTCCCAATACGCCAGACCTCGCTCGGTGAGAGACACCCGGACCTCGAAAACTGTACCAAAGGACCCGAATTCGTAGCCATCTCGATCGGAGGTGCCGGCAATGACATCGGTAGCCCACTTCCTGCGTTTGAGCGTTGATGCCGTAGACTCTGGACCTTCGTGTCCCAGCAAGTGGGCCACATAATACCAAGGCTTCTGTCGATAGTTCTCCATCATTGCTGGAAGCATCCAGTACAATCGTAAGGAACGCTTCTCGCCTACTGGAATGACGCGTAAGACCGTTGGTCGCTGACCTGCCCCACCACCGTACGGCACCGTCAGTTTCTCAGACCTGGGCACATCGTAGTCATTTCGACAGCGTGGAATATCGCTGAAGCTCTGGGTCACGTACTGCTCCAACTTATCGAGCGATTCGCATCCGTACACACACAATTTCATGGCTGGTGCCACGTAGTGCTTCTTCAAAAACTCCAGCATCTGCTCACGTACATCCACTCCATCACGCTCTGGGCGGTGCTTCAAGCTCTCCGCGTTGCCCCAGGTAAAGCAGCGCGAGTACGGGTGGCCTTGAACACTCGTCTCGCACATCACCTGCTGCAGCCTCACCGGGTTGTTGTTTCGCACTCGCTGGAATTCCGATTCCACCGCTTTCAGCTCGCGGTCCATCGCTTCACTTCGCAATAGCGGGGCCACAAAAAGGCTCGCAAACATATCAAGTGCAGGTGCCAAGTAAGCGGCATCTACATCAAATACAAAGCGCGTGGACTCGCACTCGGTCGCTCCGTTGCTGGAGCCGCCGTGCGCACTGAGGAAAGCTTCAAACGCGTCCTCCGCCGGGTATTTCGCACTGCCCATGAAGACCATGTGCTCCAAATAGTGCGCCAGGCCTGGTAGCCCTTCCGGGTCTGCCAGACTGCCGACGTCCACAGCCAGACACGCAGCTGCCAACGGGGGAGCTCGGTCGTTGCTCTCTTCTTCGCTCTCGCCTCCCCCTTCCTCCGCACTGTCGAAGTCCGTGTCGTCCGTTGAGCTGAGACTATCTCGATCATCGTTGCAATCGCCCGGTGATTGGCTTCCGGGTCCAGCGTCGCTTCGCACAAGCTGAACTTCCAGTCCGTTGGGCAGCGTGACGAGGCGGTAGCTCTTCTTGTCTGCGGGCGACCGGAAGCTGTCCAGACTCGCTCGGGACGGCGGCGACGACGCCATCTCGGCAACGCGCGCGTGGTGCGACTCGTTCAGCGCCGGTTGGGGCGCGGTTCCAGTGTGAATAAGCAGCGGCAGCAGCTCCGCTGCGCTGCACCCAGCATTGTCCCAAGGACCTGGTCAACGTCCTCGACCAGCGAATGGCTTCAAGTCTGAGACTGAGATGGCTACATGCGTTTCGTCGTTATTCGCCAATCATTTTCGACTACCGAGGCTGAAGTCAACTGCAACTTGTCCGCAGGCTCATACTTACCATTGACTCATTACTGTGCCGGGCTATCTCCTAGCTACATAGGCCCAAGGCCACGGTCGTCCTACTCGTCCAAAGACGCCACCACAGCGCCGATAGCCGCCGTAGACGCGCGATACGTCGTCATGAGAGTCGCCTTGGTTGCAACCAGGGCCGGGCCACTGAACGCACGAGCCACGTTCATATACGGACGCAGCATTTCCTTGGCGGACTGTCCAATAGGCGTGCTGCCCACGAACTCCAGTGGCTCGACGACACACGACTCGTAGAAGCGGTCAAAGAAGCTGCCGCGGTGCGCCACGAACACGTTGTTGCGGTGCACGCGCAGCGCAGCTTCATAGCCCGATTGCGTCGTGTAGCTGCACAGGAGGTAGCTGCCACTTGTCTTCTTCACGTGCAGCTCCAATTCTTCCATGGGACCGAGCAGCGCCGACGGGAACGAGCCGAAGCCCTCGAACTTGACCACGTCGCCGACGCGCGGCTCCATGCCGTGCGGTTCATACTGCAGCACGACGCGCACTTCGCCCAAGCTCAAATCCGCTACCGGCTGCTGCTTCTTGCCTGTCGCAGCGCCTCCAGCTGCGCCCGCCATGGGGAGCGCGCCGCTGAGCGGGACCCACTGGTCCATGACGTCCTCCTTGCCCTCGATGAGCGGCGTGAAGTCGACCACGGCCGTGCCAATGACCGAGCCGCTGGCCATACCCACGGCCTCCGTGGCCTTGCCCGTGAGCGAGTCCTCGTTCATGGTGTCCACGGTGAGCTCGAGCCGCACGTCCGAGTGCTCGCCTAGCGGCTGGCGCTTGTGGTCCAGCTTGGGCAGCTTCACCTCGAGGAGCTCGCGGCGCCACGTTGGGTTGTCGTTGCTGGGGATGGTGGAGCTGCGCACGCTCTGCTTGCCCAAGCGGAAGATCACGTACGGGTTGCACGTGCGCACCCAGAACATGGAGGCGGCGGCGCGCAGGTGGCGGGCGGCCACCAGTCGGATGCTCAGCGTGCCGGCCACGCCGTCCTGGTGGTTCAGGTGCTTCTCGTACAGGTACGTGGCCATCTCGGCGCGCTCCTGCTGCTGCTGCGCCGCGAGCGCCATGCTCGCCATGGTCGTCGAAGTCTGCGTCTGATGAAGAAGGCTGCCTGATCTGGTCTGTCGAGGCTATAATTGCAATAGAGAGTCTGCTAGCGTAGTTTGCAATAGATAGGAAGCATTTAAAGTAGCACTATTTGTCGGGGCCAGAATGTAATAAAGAGATAGATGAAACGTCACCTGACGCGGCGCTGTCACTAGTGGTACACCGTACCAGTATGCGGCTGGCGGAAATACCTGATTGGTTGAAAGAGCACCCTGTCATTGGTCAAAAGTGCGCGGTCGACGCGTCCAACCAATCGTCCCAGCGGCCAGGCGAACAGCTACTTGGCCGTCATTTTGCGCAAGGAAGGGGAATTGTCGCCGCCATCGCCGCGTGAGTATCTTCTATCTACCTGCCCGCCGCACCCAGTCGAGCACCATGGCGAAGGGCCTGAACACGTCCAAGGCGTCGGCCGATAACCCGAACCGCAAGATGCCCAAGCGGCAGAAGGCGGCCAACATGCGCGACAAGAGCACCATCAAGCGCCTCAACATGTACCGCAACAGCGGCCCCATCCGCAACAAGGCCGGCAAGGTCGTGGGCGGCAACCTCATGATGAAGAACAAGGTCGGTGGCCAGGAGATCACCACCGCCAGCGGCCGCGTGCAGCCCGACCGCCGCTGGTTCGGCAACACGCGCGTCGTGGGGCAGAAGGAGCTGGACAAGTTCCGCAACGAGATGTCCCTCAAGGCCGCCGACCCGTACTCCGTGGTCCTGCGCACGCGCAAGTTGCCCATGGGCCTGCTGCAGGAGAGCGAGAAGACGTCGCGCATGAAGCTGCTGGAGACCGAGAGCTATGGCGAGGTCTTCAACGGCAAGCGCAGCCGCAAGCGCGCTAAGATCGCGGCCACCGACTACGCGTCGCTGCTCTCCCGAGCTCAAGATAATGCGGAGAAGTACGAGGCCAAGGGACCGGACCGCAACATCGTCGTGGAGCAGGACTTCAAGGTGGAGGTCTCGCACGACGTGTTCAACAAGGGCCAGTCCAAGCGCATTTGGGGCGAGCTCTACAAGGTGCTGGACTGCTCGGACGTCGTCATCCAGGTTCTGGACGCCCGCAACGTGCCGGGCACGCGCTGTGATCACGTGGAGAAGCACATCCGCAAAAATGCCTCGCACAAGCACCTGATCTTTGTCATCAACAAGTGCGACTTGGTGCCCAACTGGGTCACCAAGCGCTGGGTGCAGAAGCTCAGCGAGACTACGCCTACGCTGGCGTTCCACGCGTCCATGAGCAACCCGTTCGGAAAGGGTGCGCTGATCAACCTGCTGCGCCAGTTCGCCAAGCTGCACCAGGAGAAGAAGCAGATCTCGGTGGGACTTATTGGCTACCCGAACGTCGGTAAGAGTTCGGTTATCAACGCGCTGCGTAAGAAAAAGGTGTGCAAGGTGGCTCCCATTCCGGGTGAGACCAAGGTGTGGCAGTACATTACGCTCATGCGCCGCATCTTCCTGATTGATTGCCCCGGTATCGTCTACGACACGGGTGACGACGAGATTGAGACCGTGCTCAAGGGTGTCGTTCGTGCTGAGCGTCTTCCTCAGCCGACGGACTTCATTCTGACCATCCTGCAGCGGGTCAAGAAGGAGTTTATTGTCAAGGTGTACGGCATCGAGGAGTGGAATGACGAGGGGGACTTCCTCGAGAAACTCGCCAACAAGTGTGGCAAGCTGCTCCCGAAGGGTGAGCCCGACTACAACAATGTCGCCGTGCAGATGATCAACGACTACCAGCGTGGCAAGCTGCCGTGGTTCATCGCGCCGCCTATGCGTGCTGAGGAGCTCGCTGCTCTGGAGCAGAAGGGTGACGACGCCCCGCTCAATGAGGCAGAGGCTGGCGAGGACGAGCCTGTGGAGCTGGACGAGGACGAGACAGTAGAGGAGGAAGACGAGGGGGAAGAAAAGACTGAGAACGACAGCGGTAGTCAGGAGGAGGACAAGCAGAAGTGATCGGATACGCTGTTGCGATTCGATTGCTGCTGCATTTTATTTTTGCTAACGAAAGTGTTTATACTGAGTACTAATGTGGATCTCAGTTGATACCTACTAGTGGTAAATTAAGCTTCTCCACGTCTGGGCAATTGTGATTGTCTGGCAAGGTAACCCAGCATTCAAGTCTCAACAGTACATGTATTACGTGGTAGTAGTAAGTGTATGTACATGTAATACTACAGTAAAACGATAAACATTTGGCGCGAAATTCCTCATCTACAGTACAAGCCTTTCCTGTCAGTGCAATGAATGGCACTTCCCTCAGATTGACATGTACTTCGAAGTAGTATTACTTTGGTTACCATACTCTGGATGGAACCGACAGGAACGAACCAATACTCAGTGGGGCAATTGATACTTTGGTTCAAACATCCCTGTGCCAGTAAACGCAAATTTTCAGCGAACCTCGAATGAGGCTGCATCGCAAATGCCGCTAGGCACCTAAAATAATGCTAGGACCGTGATGCATTATTAACGACGTACTAAGCATCGCGATGTGGGACTACACGTAGAATTCTCCTCACCATCGCTATTAGGAAAGCTGACTACATGTAGATCGACCACGACGAGGTGCAGCTTTTTTCTCGTCCAGAGCCTCGAAAAGGTTGTCAAATTCAAACCGGCCGCAATATCTACATGCAGATGGATGGCATCCGCGCGTCGCCGTGTGTGCTGCGGAGCACTAAAAGGATCCGATCCTGCGGATGGAGACTCAGCCTGGGCTCGCAAGTGTACAATCAATCTGTTTGGTATAACGATCGTGGGTAATCGTCAACGCTTGGTACTTCCCTAAGGTCGAATCTGTGCCTTTCATTGATGCCACAAGAAACCTCGAAATCACTGCTTGTAACCCGTAAAAGGGTTGTCACCAGTCACTGGCCCCGTTGAAATGAGAATTTTTTCCGCTTCCACGCTAACACCAGCACCCCGCCGTCCTCAATGCCTCAAACAATAAAACTTAGCGCCCCCTAGCTCTCTCAGCCCAGGAGCTACGACGCCGTGGTCGTCTCCACGGGCTGACACAGCGGTTTGTGGCGATTCTTCCAGTCCTGGCGCTGGCACGATTTGCCGCAGTAGAAGACGCACTTGCAGCGACTGCATGCGTGCAGCTTCTTTTCGTCCTTGTAGTCGAGCGCCTCGCAGGCCTCGTTGCCGCAGATGCGCGTGCCTGGCTGCCGCAGCTCGAGCGCCTTGGCGCAGTCGCCCCTGGCCTCGTACACCTTGGCGACCTCTTCACGCGTGAGGTTGCCGTCCCGCAGCGCGATGGCGATGCCCGCCCTCTCGTTGGCGCGGTCGCGTACCTCCAGCGCCGCCGAAAGTAGCGCCAGCGCCTCGTCCAGCTCGCCCAGCCGCCGCAGGACGCCGCCCAGTTCGCTCTGCGTCAGTGCCACCGACACCTCGTCGAAGCCGGCGGCGGGCTTGCGCTCCAGCACGTCGCGCAGCAGCGCCTCGGCCTCGCGCAGCTTGTTGGCCTTGAGCAGCCTGGCTGCCCCGTTGCTGCGCTCCACCAGCGCCATGAACGCGGCCGCGTCGCCCGAGGGCGTCACCACCTTCGGTGCCATGGCAAACTTGGGTACACGTTGTGTTGAAAATCTAGGCTGTACCCACGTCTTGAAGCCGCAACCCTCGCCCAGCTGTCTTGTCTCCAGTATGCAGCAGCAGTTGATCTCCGAATTTGTTGTCCGAATCAGTCAGTAGTCGACGGCATAGGCCTTAGTAGTCTCCCAGCGCTGCCGATGGAGTCGTCCAAGGCCAAGGCCAAGGCCAAGGCGCCGTCGCCGCCCCGCAAGAGCGCGTCGTCCCCCGCCAAGACGTCGGGCAAGACGCTCACGCTGGCCGAGGCCGTGGCGCAGCAGAAGACCAGCAAAGCCCCCAGGTCCCCGGCGCTGGCGTCGAGTGCGCCGCCGCCCCAGCCACTAGCGCCCCAGCAGCTGCAGATCCAGGAGCTGTCCGCCGCCGATGTCCCGGAGCCGCCGCGCTCGCTGCCGGCCATGCGCTCGCCCGCGCAGCCCGTGGCCGAGCCGCCCGCGACTTCCGGCAAGGCGAAGCGCGGGCTCAAGGAGGTCGTCGCCAAGGACGCGGCGCCCACCATCCCGGCCGTGCCCGAGGACGACGGCCTGGCCAAGCTCCAGGTGACGGACCCGTCGCGGCTCTCGGACATGACGCAGCGCATGAAGCCCAAGCTCAAGGTGTCGGAGAGCGGCCGCTTCGAGGACCAGTTCTACCACGCGCACGACGGCAGCAAGGCCATGGCCAGGCTGCGCAAGCGCGCGTACCAGAACAAGACGGTGCACATGAGCGGCAACGACGTGGAGCAGTTCTCGGACGCCGACATCATCACCAGCGGCTATCTGGTCAAGCAGGGCTCGTTCTGGAAGTCGTGGAGGCGCCGCTTCTTCATCCTGAGAAGAGATCGCCCGGTGCTCTGCTACTACACGTCGGCCGAGGAGCTCGCCAAGCTCGGAGAGATCGCCATCGACGAGAACACGAGAGTGCAGCCCACGCCCAAGGACGGATTCCCATTCCGGTTCACCATTGAGAACGAAGGACGTAAGCTCACGCTGTTCGCGGAGCAGGGGGAGGAAAGCATGGAGGCCTGGATCTCGTGCATCAGCGGATGCATCACACAGCGAGCGCGATCGACGTCTCGTGCGACGATGAACGGATCGTTCGATCGCCGATCGGAAGGCGGCTCGTTCCGTACGCAACTGCAGGCGCGTGTCTCCGAGAGCACGCCCATGCTAGACGAACTCAATGTAGACCGCACAAGCTTCTCGCGTATGGAAAGCCCGCACATCGCAAGCGGCATGAACACCATGAAGCGTTTCTCGACGGACACGACTGTAATTCAGCAAGCGGCCAACGATTCCCGATCAGTCCGAGAGAACGAGGAAAAGCAAAAACAGCAACAGCAGCAATCCAGGCAGCACCGGAACTCTCGTTTGACCAGCATTACTTCTGCCCCCTTAGACTCGGCGAAAGCGAAGCCCCGGCTGTTCCGTTCGTCTAGTGCCGGATCCATTCTCACTCAATCTTCGTCGTTTTCCGTTGCGCCTCGTGCGTACGACGACAATGGACTGTCGATGATGCACTCTCCCTCTCATTCAGCGAGCGATCTGCAGGTGGCGCAGATTCCGTCGAATTCGCCTCGTGCACCAAGTTTAAGCTTGCCAGGATTCAAGCCTCAGCCAAGTGTGGAATTGGCAGTATCTGTTGGAAGCAAGGCCGTGCAGGATGTTCCACAGATGCTGGTGGTTTTGTTCAGTATCCGCCAGGGGCAGAGACCTGAGGAGATATCACGCACGGAGATAAGGAGTTCGCTATCTCTTCGATCGTGTGGGGGTGACTTCTACGCTCGTGATTTTAATGCCCTGCTCTCGGTGCCGCGCACAGCACGCTCAATGCTGCAGTTTGAAGTCTTTTCGGTGGTGAACCCCGCCTCGGAGGCACTTGAGAATCAAAAATCACTCGGTTTCGTGCGAGTTTCGGCTCTGGACGTCCTTTTCTCTCGGGAATCGTCGATGCTGCTGGAATGCCACCGAACGGATGCGTCCAAACAACTCTACTACCTTATTCTGGACAGGTTCCTTCCGCCTAGTCACAGTATTAATGTGAGCCACGCGTACACTTATGCGAAGCATCATTTCCTGGTGGACACGCAGGCAATGGAGAAGCGTAAGTCCGGTGATCTCATGTCTAGCTCGACCATGAGTTTGAGGGGTGGGTTGAGCTACAGCGAGATGCTTCGTGGTCAGATGAACTCATCGACCGCCAGCCACGTGCTTGTGTCTGAGGAGTTATCGACATCTTACGTCTCAGTGTCGATGACCGTCGCTTTCCTGAAGTATCTTCAGCGGCGAAATGTCGCCCGCATTGATGAGGCTAAGCAAGTGATTAACGACATGAGGCAGCATATTCAAGCAAACTCAGCTTCTAGCTCTCGCGTTCAAGAGGTGGAAGATCGGATGCGGGACGTTGAACTTGAAATGGCTCACTACATGCGCCTTCACGCCTCATATCAAGATAATCTCAAACGATACGAGATGATGTTTGCATCACTTGAGGATGGACGGGAGCAGGGCATCACTGGGTGCCTGAAGCGCAGCAACATGAAAAAGGACAAGGCAACGGCATTCATGGCGACTAATCTCAACTGCCATCTTGTGCGTGGGAGGCGTGTGCACCTTGCTGGCGATGTCGATCGGAGCGAACAAGTTCGAAGAGGGAGCTTAACGTCTACATCGTTGGATGATGGATCCGGCTCTGATGACAGCGACAGCGAGACGTCGCCGGCGTCTGAATTTGTGTACTCAGTAGTCACTCACGGCTGTGCTACAGCGCACATTATGGGCTTTAAAGAGGGTGGACTGCGTCGCCTTCAGCAGCAGCTAGCTTCGCAAAGTCCATCAGACCCACGCCTGCGTGAGCGTATTGAAGTGAGAGAGGATGTGGTGCGCTCGCAAGTGCTAGCAATCGCTGGTGCTTCGTTCCTCAATGCTGTGGGTCTGGCTGCAACTCGTGGGGGACAGCACCGTCAACGCTTGCAGCTTGCCTGTTCAACAGGGTACTTGCTCAGCATTGAATCGTTGCTAAGCACGGTCGGGGCCGAAAAGGGTATGCTTGAGGACATGTCGGAGGGCGTTCGGTGGCTTAACAGTGTAGTGAGCTTCCAGCTTGTCCAATCTGGAGAAGCTAACCCCCACATGGAGATGTCCAAGTGTGTCAGCGTGACGAGCACGCCGACTGGAGATCACGTCGTGGTTGCATTCGCAGTGCCGCCTGATGTGTTTGTGAAACTGCCGGACGTGCTGCAGCAAGGCCACGCCATTAAACTTCACGGAGTGATGTTTACTCAAGGTATCAACGAGATGCAGTCCGTGGCTAATCACTACCTGAACTCCAGTTTACAGGACGAGCTGAATTTTGAGAGTGTGCAGATGCTGCAGCGGTACTTCCGAGTTTACCAGACACAAGTGACCGCCAGTGCTGGTGACGACAAGAAGCGCGAAGCTGATCTAGCCGAGCTAGCTGAACTGCAGTTAGAAATCGAAGCACTCACTGGTCGCCTCAACATTCGCACGGAGAATGTGCAGAAGAAGTTTGTGAACATCCTGATTGCGTCCAGCGATATTTGCCGCCGTTTAGGTGCGGGGCGCACGACGTGTTGCAAGAGTGGAAAGGACCGCACGGCAATGTCAGTGACCTTGGAGACGTCTCGTTTGCTTGTGGACCATTTTCACGTGAAGCAGGGCGTGCATCTCTGCAACGCAATGAGGGAACGTGGCGTTCGCCGCGTGAACGTGTTGGCGAACACAGGCAAGACGAAGTTTGCATTCAACTCGTTCCAGCTCAAGTACATTCCTGACTGCTACAAGCCGCCACTTGCCTGTGCAGACTCGCACGTAGCCTCTTAAAAAGGCGAGATCAATGCAAGATCGAGGTAAGATTTACCGTGTTCATAGCCACCTGTGATTTGAGTTCGTTGTACGCTGTAGGATCGAGGTGTCAATCCCACAATGGATCGTTCATCATTTTGAGCTCCTTCTCTCGTTTCCGACTGCGCTGCAGCTTCTGGACCTGCATCGCATCGTAACCGATTAGCACCGCACTTCGCCCAGACCTCCCACCTACTTGGCAGGTACGCACCGCGAATCGAAGTTTTTGTTCGTGCTCGTGGTTGCTCTCCTCGAGCTCGTCGACCTTTGTTTGGAGAGTAGCGACCTGTGGGTTGAAGTGCAGGGCGTCGTGGAGCTGAACCTCCAGGGTGCTGATCTGTTCGCGGTATTTTTGACGAAGTTCGTGCTGGCAATGCGATTCAACAAGAAGGTTAGCTTGGAAACCAGCGGAGGCAGCCCAGCTTTACCTGCTGATGCAGCAGTTGCGCGGCGATTTTCTCGCCAAGAGCGGCCACCTCGCTCCGCTGAGTTTGCAAAGTGTCCTGTTGCTCCAGAAGATGTAGCAGCAGCTCATTCTTCTCGCGCGACCCGATTTTTTGAAGCGCTGCTTTCACGGAAGGCAAGGCATTGTCGTCATCTCTCCGGGGATCACTGCTGTTGGCTTGCTCTTGCTGCTGGTTCTTCTCACGTTGCCATAGATTGCGCAGTTGGGTCGCGAGGTCATCAATTGACGCCGACGACAGGGAGAAATCCGAACTAGCACTGTGGTCATCTTTTGTGCTTGGTGTTGCATCGAGGTATGGTCCAGGAGATGAACGCAAGTCATTTGTCACTTGGCGGGTGTTCCTGGCCTGAAGAGCTGCGTGCGCTTCCATGGCTCGCTGCAAACGGGTAGTTGCTGGGACCTTGTCGACGACACGAGGGACGAACGAATTGAGATTCAGCATTCATAATGAATGGAAGGAAGCGTGGCAAATACTTACTGGTAGCTGTTCACCAGACGCGTTGCTACCACTGAACGACGAGGAGCGTGAGTGTGACTCCATGGTGCTCTTAACTAAAATGGTCAGGTGCTCTCTCCACGCAGCTTGGTTTTGGTGAAGAGTCGCAATAACGCCTTCAGCCGTGATGTGTGATTTTTTTTTCTTCCAATTTCGTTAAATAACAAGCTACAACCACACATCTTCTAACGGCGTCACAAGCTTGAATTTCCTCGATCATCATTGCCGAGGTCGTGGTAGTTTTGGCACTGAATGTCTGGTGAAGCCGATGCTAAGACTTTAACCCGCGTACAAGAAGCTCCTTCAAAACCATTGCATTTGAATGAAGCCCTCGTTCGGCATGTCAATCGCGTTCTCAAGGTTGCAAGTGCACGTCAAGCCAGGGCTGGTGTGTAGTATATGCAGACTAAATGAACAATGCGACCTGACAAATGAAAAAAATAATACTTCGAAGTACTTCGAAGTATGTGAAATGAATGAAGCCTCGAAATTCGAGCACCATTTGACCAGCATCCACTACGACAAAACAAAATTGACAGGCACGTGGAATAACGTAGTACGTGAACAAAGTGCACACTCGCCACATCAGGTATTCCAGCTCACGAGGGACATGCATAACGAACTCTTTTGCTTCCAATTGCGGGAAGACAATCACAACTTTTGAAAACTGTCGGAATAAAGCTTGAAACACGAGTGTAGTCGAACCATGATGGACATTACTATCTCAACTGATATACCCCCAAGCTGCAACATGATACGGATAGCAACAAATGCCCCCCCCCNAAAAAAAAAACCTTAGTACAGTATATCCTGCATCAAACGGGCTGTATAGGTTTGATTCAGAACGTAAGTCCTGGTTTCCCCCCAGTTGATCTGGCGCGGAAGTGGTAGTTGCGGTGTCTCGTACTGCTTCACGAGTTCACGCTCAGCCTCTGAAAGCTCATCTCTTGTGTTGTCAGGACCACATATGACCTTGCAGGATGTGCCACACGTGTTTTCGACTCAACCACATGATCCGTATTGGCAGGCCACTTTAATAGCGGGAATTCCCACTCTCAATCACTATTAAGCTAATGGTGGTATGAAAGGCGGTTTTAAAAAAGGTAAGGAGAGAGAATGAAGCAAGTATAGTAAAACTAATATAAAGGACGATGTTAGTGCTACCAAAATTACACGGTCATTAATTAACATGTTTCAGTACTTTAAGGACGGATGTCATGGCACTCAAATCCTGAAAGTCTGACGTGCTCAAAAACCTCGTACAACATCAAAACAAGGCCGATCAGAGCTGTTAAGACCTCATTAGGATGGCCTAAACAGAACGAACCTCCCTGGGGAACTGAAAGAATGGGCAAGTGGCGGGGTCTGCAGAATTCAAACGACAGTTTGGCTGGATTCGGCGGACTAGATTTCACCCCCCTCCTGGAACCCCTAACCCCTTTCGAGTACACTGGCCCATTACCAAAAGTATACCAAAAAGTACCAAATTGCACCGAATTTAGATCCTAATTTTGGTAGCTGCAGCGTACTCCGCATTCTTAACTATTGGTGGCAAGCGCGGAGACCAAATCGAGTTGTTTTGCGTGCAGAATACTTTTTTTCAATGCGAAGTCCGTTAGTGAATGTATGCATTTCTCTCCCAACCGATGATTAAGAAGTCTGACTCAACTGTCGCTGTATTTGCTAAAGTCCCGCAAAACTCTTGTAGCGTCGAGTATCATCCACGAACTAGAGTCGACCTTTTCAAGACCGGTTATTTCATCAGAACGCAGCTCTAAAGTTTTACGTATGTCATTCTCTCTCCGAATTGCCCGTACAAGCTCTTGATCCTCGGTCTCGATTGCGATTTCAAGGTCAATCTCAAAGCGGTTGCTGATCCACGTTTGCAGCTCTTTTCACTTGTCCAGCGGGTTCCCCTGCACCTGCCCCCCGTTTACCTTCGACACTGTAGCATTGAATCCGAGCACGGGGAGCACGTTCTGGTACTGCACCGTCATGTAGGAGGAGGACCCAGACCTTCCTCTATTTGGTGTCCTTGTAGTAGGAGTACTGCAGCAGGACCGGCAGGGTGTCAAAGCTGGCCGCGTTCCTGGGCGTCTTGGTGCCGTCTCTGAGCAGCATATCATTGTCTTCCCCCAGCATCTTGTTTCATTAAGTCTACTTAGTAAGAATAGTCATTTTGGCTTGTTCATATACCACTTTTAGAATGTCAAATGGCATTTTTTTAAAAGGTAAAGAGCGGGAATCCGGGCCAAATTCCCGCTATTAAAGTAAAGTGGCCTGCGTATTGCAATACGGTATTGCGCGACAACAGAGCATTGCAATATGGAATTGCGAGCGACGATGCAGTACAATTCCCGATTGCTCGAAGCGAGGATACTGCATGCGGACTGCAGGCGTTAGTAGCGCCAACAATGCCAGAAAATATTTTTTCCCCGACCTCTGCCGTTTACCATGCTGGCTCCCTTGAACCCACCGCTCGTACCTCCATAAGTGTTCGAGGCGTACATCCACTGTTGTCTACATCCTATGGATCTCACTGGTAGCGAGAAGGAATCACGCGAAATTCACTTGGAGTAGGTTGGCCAAGCAGTGATTGGAATATGCATAGGTTTCGTGAATGGTCAGTAACCTGACCGCAATCGTATCATGAAGCGTCGCTATCAGTTGCAATCTGACTGTCGTTAGCGTCGAGAGCATGAACCAGCGCGAGACATCGGACGAAGGAGCCGAGCCCGTGAGCGACGGCAGAGAATTGCGGGAGGATGCACTGGCTTCGGCGCAGATCGGTATGACGGCGACGCGCAGCAAGCTGGAAAAACTCATGAGCGGCTTCACGACATTCGACGACGTCATGCGCATTGGAACGCGGGTGTGATCGATGCTTGCCGGAAGCGAACTCATGTATCTTGCTAAAAGTTTGCTCGTTATCCTCTACTTCATCTAGCAACGTCGTGAGAAAGATGAATATCGGTTGGCGGAAATGCGGCAGGAGATGAGCCGCCTGGAGCACAAGCTGGAGGCGGAGATCAAGAAGCGTATCGAGATGAACAAGTCGCTGCAGAACTACTGCGACGAGCAGGTGGCACATATGACAACAGCTTTTGAGACTCTACTGAGTGACCGTGCAAGGCAAGTAGACGCTCGACTCGTTCACTTGACGCAGGAAATCAACGACCTCCAGGCACTCGTGGCAAAAGAGAAGCACGACATCCCGCTTATGATCGAGAACAAGACAAATGACCTGACGCAAAAGCTCATCGCGTTCATGAGTTCATTCGAGGACGAACGGCAGCGACGTACTAACCAGGAAGCGATGATTTTGAAGCGCTTAAGTGACCACGAGCATGCGACGGCGGAAAGCTTTGAGCGCGAACGGGTAAGCTACGCGCCGTCTAGGCTTTTGGTGTGACTTATGGTACCGCTTTCGGTGCTCATCGTACTTTCGTTATTCGTACCGCAGCACGATCGAGAACTGAAGTACTCTGAGCTTAAGAATGCGTTGGACACGTACAGTTCCACTCGGATACGTGGCGATGAAAGATTTCACGCGTTCGCTCAAGAAGAGATCGCTAAAATCCAAAACGCGTTGGTCGCTGAAGCACAGGTACGAAAAGATGTACACACACATTTGCATCACTTTGCTCCACTAATGCAAGGTTGTCGCGCCTCGTTCTAGGCTCGCGAGCGCGAGGATGACGAAATCGTGGAAGCGCTCAACCGCTACACCGCCAAGCTGCAAGACAGCCTCAAGGTCATTACGAGTCCAGATGCGTAGGCAAATCTCTTTCAAACCGTATAGCCAGGAAATGGAATATGCATTGTTGGACCTTGGAGATCTCTATGTTAACAATCGGTCCGATTCTTGTGGAGAAGCAAACTCCTTCTCCTTCATATGGGAGCGAGCTACTGCTTTATCAGCCTCTTCTTCCCAGTTTGGTCGCACATATGCCGGGATGAAGCTGGTGACAGACGTCACGGTATATCCGCATATCATGCCCTTCCAAAGTCCAAGCAGACTGGAACAATGGACACCCATACCCATAAAGTACGCTGAAGGTATGCCGACCAGCCAAGCACCAGCAACCATTCCCACTGCAAGTGGCATTGGCCGAGCTTGCGCTTGCAGAATCGCCTATGCAAGGATAATTCTCCGTTAGAATCGGGTCACCTACAAGAGGACACCAGCATGGACTTACCAGTGCGTAGCAGAAGAAGGACAGCACGAAATACGCAAGTGCTGCGAGAGAACAAACTTGGCTGAACGTCGTGGTGACCATTGGGTCGTCTGAGAATATTTGTCCAAGATGCTGTCGAGAGGTAACGATGATCACACTGTTGACCGTGGTAAGTGTAGCGATGCAGATCCCACATATCTGAGCGGCAACGACAGCGTCCGACGGCTGGCCTGCTCCAAGGTGGTTCCCAATCCGCGTTACAGAGGCACCGATGGCAGCGTATAGCGGACTCGTGGCAAAGTAGAAGAGCTCCATCATAGCGTTGTGCGTTCCTAGCTGGATCTCACCGATCTTAGCAGCAAAAAGGCGCCAGCAGCGCACGGGCTTCTTGGCGGTAGATCGCCATCGTTAGGAATAGTGTTTTCGCTCGGAGGGCAACGCTGCAGCTACCGCAAGTGAATGTCGCGTCGCTTCAAGATAAAAAAAAAGCACTCACCAAAAGCTGGGGCTATCGCGTGCACACTCAAACCACCCATAAAAGCACTGCTACGACTTGGCAAGCATCAGCAAGGCCCAAGAAGCAGCATATTGCAGGGCAGAACAAAGGTCGGAAGACCTGTGCTTGGCCTCGGCAAAAATCTTGTAACTTACTAAAATCGGGTATCCAAACGGGTACTTCTGTTTGAAACATCAGCTTTTAACATAAAGCGGGTACTCGTGCTGCTTTAACTTTTATACAATTCATGCCCGTTTTAACGGGCATGAATTGTATCTGTCACTTTCGTATTCACGTGCTCCTATGTGTCCCTACCATTTCAAAAGCGCTTTTAAGCTTACCTACTAGAATACTATCACTGAGTGAAGAGACAATTAGAATTGTCTCTTCACTCGGTCTTCTTTGTCAATGGCATCTTGGAGGGGTTGGACCATTGCGCGATTTCTAACATGAATGGCTTCATAGCGAGCAATGCATGCCGAGAGTTCACATGTGAGACCAGAAGATAGTTTTTGCTGTGGCTTGTTTGCAAATGAAACGCTAGATTTCCAGTCAACCACGAATCAATGCTTGATGTGTCTCCCTTGCACTTTGAACGCGGTTGATCCAACAGAGGACACGAACGGAAATTCCTGGATTTCATCTCCAAACATCGTGGTGTGGATCCGGAGATGGTGCCAGCTTAATTTTACACTTGGAGTAGGCCTCGGTTGTATAGAAAAGAAGAATAAGATCGGTTCTCATGCCTGCAGTTATTGGTACTGCGTCCGACCCACGTGCTATCCGTACAAACGCGAGTTCTGGTGATTGGCTAGGTATCGATACGAGCATCCCTATCGTTTCATCTCGAATGGTTCAAAATATAGTCGATGACTCGAAAATAACGTCAACTAACACTGCCAGAGTTCCAATCCTTTAGCAGGTCTAACGATTTGTGTGATTTGAATTGGCATGCATACCAGGTATCAAATAAATAAACAGCGCCAGACACCAAAATTTCGAATCGGGAAGATTCATCACCATGTCAATTTCTGGCCGAATACTGCAGTGCCTCCATAAAATTGGCTACTACTCGAATGGGGTAGTTGTTTCCTGTCAGTATCGTTGCTGCTCTCACAATGAATTGATTGTTTATTGTGACTCGTGCCGCATTTTCAGGACTTGCAAAAAACATATTGTTGCTGCGTTACCTCTCTCAAATTCAGCCCTGTACACTCAGTTGACATTTCAGGCATGACAAGGCTGTTGTAATAGGTTGAAGCGACAACTGAGTCGCGAGCGAGCTAGTGCCGATGGTGGACGACGTGAGGCGCATGCCGAATGGCAGCATGGCCACATGGAAGGTGACCAGGACCACGTTGGAGCCACGCAGCTGGCGAATGGGTTGAGGACGGCATCGAGCAACCGCGGTCCTGGAAGAGCAACCAGCATCTCTATCCGTACGATCGAGATCTTGACGCTGGGGCGCCGGGAAGGGTCGGAGAAGGCAACGAGCGGTGCTGAGCGATCGAGGTGACATTGGTGGCTGCAAGGGCAAGACGAGTGAGGATCGCGGGCGACGGTGGAGGCCGACGCGAGTTGGGCGAGGGAGAACGCAATTTGCGGTGGAGCGCGCAATTCGCGGTGCACAACAGAATTGGCGGCTTGGGGCACAAGTGGCCGCACACCACGCAGTAAAGAGCACTGAACACGAGTGTGTACGCGCAGTGAAGAGAGTTGGACTAGAACGAGGAGTTGACAGGCAAGCTGGTGACGAATACGCTGCCGGAGGATTACGACTGGACGGACGGGCGAGTGGCGAGCTGGGTATTAGGCGGTGCGAGGTGCAGATCAGCGTATTCACGGGCAGTTGAGGCTCGGGGTGCGGTGCAGTCACAGCGTACGGGATCTAGGGGCGGTGAGCTTTACGGCTCAGAAGGACAGACGTGGTAGACGGTTGAGAAGCCTCTACGTAAGTGGAGCAAGCGAGAAGCCTCTGTCTGAGTGACGGAGCGATTGAGGTTGAGATTGAGAGCGAGTTAATATATAGGGACGCGAGTTCCGGCTACTTTGCGGTGGCCTGCATCGAGTTGAGTTACGATTAAAGCGCGACCTTGGAGGACAACCGAGCGAGCATTGGAGCTATACGAACCCGCCGGCAAGCAGGCGTAACGAAGACTTGTTACACTGTTAATAACATCGATAAACTCCTTCGTCCATATTCCACCTCGAGCTGGTCTACATCCTTTTCCCCATTCACGATCAGCACGGAATCCCACTGATTCTTCCAAAATAACAATTGTTCCAAACGTTTTCCAGTCAAACGCTGCAATGATACATTTATTTTTTATTTTTCTTAGGATCAGCAAACAAATGTTCTGCACCAACCGGAGGAAGCTGGAGAAAATCGCCAGTCAGTAAAATATGAGCACCTCCAAAAGGAACATTCATCATATTTTTCTGTAATTTTGTAAACTCCAATTTCTTAATTATCGAGACTTCATCCACAACAATAATGTCCAAATTTTCCAAATCTACTGTGGATAATCCTCTCTCCAAGCTTAAGCCAAGATACTACTTGTTCCTGTCAGCGCTGTTTTTACAATGCTAGTCCGGTGACCTCAGCTGCAACACAATGCTTCCACTGATTCAATGATTCTCCTCTTTCCTGTTTCACCGTCACCGCCGAGAAACATTCGCAGCTGCTCGTCTCGGAAAATTAGATCGGACACAAACTCATCAATATTTTCTTGCTTATCACCGGCCTGTGTACTCTTCCGGAGCGGCGCTCCGGGTTGTCTATCCGGCGATCGATGCCTTGTTACGCCTTTGACACGATGGGGCTGTGGATTTCTCCTGGCCCCCAAGCAAGCAACCCTATTGGCCAGTCCGAGGAGCCAGTTCAAGGAAGTTCGGTGTGACACGTGGGCAGCCCAGGAAGTTGAGTCCGACAGGTTTCCATACCAGCCATTCAAAGGGCAGGAGAGCCTGGACGTGATGGGTACATGTCCGGACGGAGGCCATCGGAACACCCAAGTTCGACCAAAGCAACGAAGTAAGCGGCACCCAGAATCACACCGAATTGTCAGATGTCCGAGCGTGAGGAATGCGAGTGAATAAGCCACCACCAAGAGAAGTCTCAACGGAGATGAGTCAAGACGGAGAGGTCTCGATGGAGAAGTCTGAACGAGAAAAGTGAGGCCTCGATGGATGAGTCCGAGCGGAAATCTGTGGAAGGACCGTGTGAAGGTCCGCGCATACTCGAGTCAAGTGATTAACGACAGACCAATGCGACCGGTGCGAAGACCTGTCGCACCCCATGGAACGTCGAAGAATCTGAGTTGTACCCAGTTCGTGTATACTGAAGCCAAGTGATTAACGACCGACCAATGCGACCGGCACGGAGACCTGTCGCAAATCCGTGGAAGGTTGAAGATCTGAGTTGTATCCAGGGACCGTTATACAGCAACTGTATCGCCGGTGGTCCGAATGGGAGGAGTCTGGATGAGCGTGTCCGGATGGAGTATTCCCGTATACTCAAACCAAGTGATTAACGACCGGCCTGCCCGACCGGCCAGGATATGTTGGGATCCAGGGAACGTCGAAGATTCGAAGTGTACCCAGCGACTATACGCCACCAAGAGCGTGGATGAGGGTCGNGCCAAGCCTGCCGGAAGATTTGCCCGGAGGCCCGAAGACACTACGGCGTGAAGGCACCCCGGAGCTACGGACATCCGGGTGTGGAACTCTCCCAAGAGAATCAAGTCCAAGTTGAGGTGAGTGCCGGGCGTGGAGCCACGGGTAAATCTACCTCATTTCATATCCTAACTGCGGTTGTGCACCCGACAGGGGTCCCGCATTTCATATTAACTAGAGTGTGTTCCCAGTTGGAAGAAGTAGTCTCAACGGGAATGCTTGAGCGAAAGTACTATTGTGTGATAGGACTGTATTGATTTGTGTTAGTTTCCCTCAATACTTTGGTGGTGGTGCGCGTGAGAGAAAGCCGGCCGATATTACCAGTATCCCGGAAGTGCAGCTAGTTGACTGGTGTTGAGACCGACCTTTCCACGGTCAGAAAGAATAAGGAAGGGCTACGTGTTTTGTATATAACTCTGTTTGTATTTGGTTATCTGAGTCGTAGGGGCTACGTCCGAGGTTACGTACGGCCTCACACTCACGACCTACATCTAACAACTCCCACCGGTGGAACTCCTTGTGTTCGGGTCTAGCGATCGAACCTATAGGGATTGACACAAGGGACACACGCTGGCCTCGGACGGAGCAGTCCGTCCGGAGCCGTCCACGTCTGGACACGCGAAGCTATACACCTGGGCGTTCAGGCGTTCACCCGCCTCGCCTCAGNGGGGCCGCGCTCGCGCTATACACCCTGGGCGTTAACAGGCGTTCACCCGCCTCGCCTCAGCTGGTGCGCGTGCCCGTATTTGGACGGTGCTAAGGATTACACCGAGTTGTTTATTGTATTGATTGGGTCCTAAGGTATTGGGCGCTAACTAACTTCTAACCGCAGTAGTTGATATGCCTAGAAGTGAAGGCACAAGTCAAGAGAGACGCGAAGGTTCGGAAGGCGGTTCGGCTGTCCGGGCGTCGCGTCGAGTGAAGGGGCTGCCACCTGAGAAACAGTGGACTTTGGAAGAAGTCCAGGCTGCCAACCGGAAAGCGAACACTGCGAAGCGTAAGGCGGCCCAGGAAGCGAAGGAAGCTTCGGCTCGGGACGAGGTGGATTCTGGATCCGCTGTTCAAGATGCGCACCAAGTGCTTTCGGACGGCGAGTCGGAGTCTGACTCTGGAAACGAGTGCGAGGAAGACTTCGAGCCGTCCGGCTCGGAAAGGAGTTCGGGCGGCGAGGATGAATCCTGTTCGGATGAGTCCATACAGGCGTCTGAGGGAGGCGCCGTCAAGGTTGAGCCGCCGGCGGAGGATCGAGTTTCGGACCCTCCTCAGCCGGAAGAAGAAGTTGAAGTTCTGGATGAAGCACCAGTGGTCAAGCGAACGACTGTTGTCGACAGTTCGGGAAGATGTTGCGCTTGAGGACGCGGATGCGTCTTCGCCTGCGTCGCCGAGTCAAGTGCCGGCATGGTCGACTCTGGAATCCAAGCCCGCACCGACTCTACAAAATAGCGTTCAGAGTCAAGATTCAGAACGATGTCTGGAAGTGCGGCCTGGGATGTCGGAGATGCAAGTGACTGAAGACCAAGCCAGAGCGTGCGTGGCTGCACAAGTCCGTCGTTGGGAAAGTGCTGCGTCCGGACGTACCATGCCAGTACACGTGGCCCGGCGCGAGTCCGGACTCCCAGTCCTATTACGCGGCAGTCGTGGCGACGTCAAAGTATCTGCTTGATCGGATGACTGCGGCGACTCAAGCTGGCGCCTGGATTTCAGAACTACGGCTTCGAAGGAGCATGTTCGGTATAGCGACAGATTTAACGGCATTGCTGATTCCCGCTTCGCTGCTCGCGCCGAAGGAGTGCGTTTCGATTCTCCAGACACTGGCATGTGAAAGTGGTTTCGAGTTTCACAACTTGATTCCAGAGTGGTCTGGGACGCGCGCGTCTGGAATTCACGAAGAACTGGTTCGTTTTGTAACAGCTGACATGCAGCGTTTTCTGGCTGTGGA
>LGTU01000676.1:0-21301 GCA_001314425.1 Phytophthora pluvialis | reverse complement strand
AACCTCCAAAGCGAAAGCCTCCCACCCCGCACCAAAACGACATGGGACGGCGCCCACCTTAGTCGTAGCCTGCAGTTCCAGACACTCGGCCCCGCCTCCACCGAACGTGGAGCGCGGACGCTGCGGCAACGGCGGCGAGAGCCCCAACCAAAGTACACGTCCGCCCTGCAACGCGACGACCGCATTGCAGCTCGAAGCTGATAGAAAAGGGCGGCATTGAAGTTGCGCGCCGCTTCACGCGCCAATCAGCGCCGCGCCGCCGAAAGATACCTATACTTTACGTTTCCGGACTAAGAGGCATTGAAACCGCTTCAACGGCAGCACTTAGGTGCCTGTTTCGGCTACTTAGGTGGCCGAAATGGGCGCTCTGCAGCCTCGGAACTCGGCGTTGCATCCGAGGGTGCAGGGGAGGACTGGCACCGGCCGAGTGTCGGGATGCCGGCCATCTTGGTCACAACGGGCCAGCGCGCGCCGAGCGGATGATACGGTGGCGACAGCAGATTTATCCATGAGGAGACGCTGGAGACGCGGCTCCAAGCGCGAGAGCGTTTCGCTCCGGCGCAAATGAGGTGGCGCCGCACATGTCAAGCCTCGTGTCCCAGGTCGGTGCATTAGCCCTCGCTGCTCGTCGTGTCTGCCGAGGGGAAGCCCGAGAGCTTCGCACATCAGAACCCTGGCAGGGAGAAAACAGCCGAAGCCGATGTAGACGGACGCCCATTGCTAGTGATCCCTTCTCCGTCGCACGAGTCAGCGCCGTATAACGCCATCACTCGGATGGGGAGGAATCAAGCACAAGAGAGAAGAAGGCCGTCTGCCAGCGGTGGCGGTGGGTCGCCGCCACAAACGGGAGCTGCCAACGGCGACGGGGCTACACGAAGAAAGCGCTTTAGCATTGCCACACAGCACCAGAGACTTGACCAATCCGTGCATACTAAATAGTCATGGTCTTCCTGCCGGCGCCCAATCGGCGCGTCGTTGCATTGACTGTACTAGGCGTGTTCCGCTTCAACGCCCTCTTGGCAATGGTTCGTGGCAATGGTTCATGGCGCTCTATGCTCGCTCAGTCGATCCATGGCGCAACCAATCCATTGCTGGACCATGTCGGTGGTGTGGACGCCTCTTCATTACTCGTTGCAGACCGGGTGTCGGGCAGCAGCACTGCTCTCAATGCAATACGGCTTCAGTGCCGTCAGCGAGTACTCAGTACGTCGTGCGTCAACAGAAGAGCAACGTCCTTGGCAGCGCCGTCTCGTGTAATAGCGCACTATTAGAAGTATTTTTGGCCCTTTTTAGAAGTCCGACTAAAATCGCTCCTTCCTCAAAAGCATGGACCGCGCCGAGCAGCTCAAGCTGCAGGGCAACCAGTGCTTCCAGAAGGGCAAGTTCCGCGCCGCCATCGACATGTACACAGAGGCCATCGTACGCGCCACCCCCCCCCCCGCGCTCTCCAGCGCTTCGCCAGCCCGTCTGAAACTCGCTCTATTCGTTCGCAGGTGATGGCTCCAGGTCGCTCCACCTACTACTCCAACCGCGCGCTGTGCCAGGCCAAGCTGGAGCGGTGGGAGAACTGCCGCGAGGACTGCGAGCTCGCGCTCAAGTTCGACGCGCTCAACGCCAAGGCCAGCTACATGCTGGGCACGAGCCACATGCACCTGCTGGCCTTCGACGCGGCCGTAAACGCGCTGCGGACGGCGCTCAGCAGCGCCGAGAAGACCAACAAATCCAAGGCCTTCCAGGAGGACATCGCCACGGAGCTGCGTCGCGTCAAGAAGCGCCAGTGGCACCACGCGCAGAAGCAGCGCGTGGTGCGCCACGAGAAGGTTAAGAGCCAGCTGGAGCAGCTCTTCGGGGCCAGGCAGACCGCGGAGCTCTTCGAGCCGCAGGCCAGTCGAGCCGCAGCCACGTCGGACAGTCCGGCACGGACCGGGACAGATGAAGCGGACGCGCTGATGGCGTACGTCGAGCACATGGCGGCCTGCTACGAGAGGGACATGTACCCGGGCCAAGTGCCCGACTACTTCATGTGCCCAATCAGTATGGAGGTCATGCACGACCCCGTGACGACTCCCAATGGCGTCTCGTACGTGGATTTTTTTTAGAGAGTTTAGTCACGGGGGAAGGTTCCCCGCTAACTGGTGGTTTTTTTGTTTCTTTGGTTTAGATATGAACGACACTGTCTGGAGGAGCATCTGCGCCATAATGGAGCCGTAGATCCGCTCACACGCAAGCGACTAACTCTAGACATGCTCCGACCCAATACGTCTCTGAAAGCTGCCATTCAGGACTACCTCGAGAAGAACTCGTGGGCGTTCGAGTATTAGCTCTGACCTACCTGCCTCTAGAAGAAAGGAAAGCAAATGCATCCTAGAAACGTGTCACTACCGCTAACAGACTACGTACGTGCTGCAGGAGGCGTATTTTAACCGGAGAACTGCTGTAAGCGCGTGCGATGTAGTGTACACAAGGCTGAAAGTTCCGCTGTGATGAAAGGAACAGCGGGAGCAACTACCGTACCAGCAGTATCGTGGCGCAAGACGCATTTTATATCTACAACAGCTGGTTCTTGATTCAATTTAGCTCAACTTGCCTCGAAAGTGACATAGCACCAAGTATCGTTAGGCAACACTATCACCGACCTCAATGCTAACAGATTCCATCTTCGGAAAATCCCTCGTTCGATCGGAGCTTGAGGATCTCGTGGACAGGATAATACACCACATACTAGTACACCACTACTTGGATGATACACAACGCGAGACCGATTGCGTTTGGGATCAGTACGAGCATGTCATCTTCCGCGATGTGCAATACCCAGACCACGCTGTTCGCGAGGGACAAGGCGCTGATTGTGATTAGAATCGTCGACGCGTCCTTCGTCTCGATCCATTGACTCGAGAGGTGAAACGTACAAAGCCAAGTTGATGAGACCACGAAGAGCTCCGCGGTGGTCTCCACTGCAGCGATAGATTGCCCTGGCCCCACTCGTCCCGAGGCTGTAGTACAGCGTGTAGCCCGCAAGAACGTAGTAGAACGCAACGCCGTAGAGCTTGTGCATGTGCGCGTGGTCCTGGGTCCAGTGATAGTAAATTCCACCAAATCCGATCGATGCGAGCATGCCGACTGCATATGCCACGAACAGCGGAGGGACACTGTTCACCAGGCGCGCGTAGATGACCCACGCGTAGCAGTTGCAGAAGATGAGCACGACCGGCAAGACGGACACGGATCCCGTCGAGCGAGTCTTGTAAATCCGCCAGAAGTCTGGAAACGGAGCGAGCACAGCCAAAATCCAAAGTGCCACGGGAAATACAGCAGGAGGCTGACCGGAGCTGAAGACGCACAGAAGGTGGAGGTGTCGGTCATATTTGCTGAGTGGGCTCACACTCGACAATGAACGCGAGAGGGCGCTTGAACTTGTGTGCAAAAAGTTAATGCTTCGTACTCAAAACCTCCATGCGTCATTTCACCACGATTTTTTGCTGTCTTGGAAATTTACACGCCATCAATCCATGTCGCGAGTCTATCATTGTTCGCGTTATCACTACCGCGATCCACGTGTCACTTCACACTGAAGTTCAAGGCAACAAAACGAACTTTGGTGCTTGGGGTAAGCCTGCGAAATTGTCTTCTTGCGGATACAACTTTCCAAGAAGGTACGGGCGACTAAGTTCGCAAAACTGGCGATTTCCAGTTGATCCACCGCACGTCGTCTTGTCTTACCACCTAAAGTCTCAATCATGCCAGTTCTTATCCATCCGTAGCTATTCTGGCACTTGAGGCCTCGAAATGACTCGAGTTGTAATTCCAAAATTGTAGGCATCATGACCAACGTGTCGACACTTTTTCCTGTTGGGTGCTTCGTGTGGTTGCCTTGGAGACGCGTTTGGTACCTGGCACGAGTCGAGGAAGTTCGTGACATCGAATGTGGCGGTCTCGGGGATGTCAAGCTGTTGGTTCACGTTCATGGGGAACCATTCACGAAGGACAAGTGGTTGACGGTGCACCGAGATGGCACGAGTGCAGTCGGTACTCCACCACTGCGACTGCTTCAGGTGTTGCCCACTGCACTCACAGGAATCGGCTCGCTCCCGGCCGTAGGAAACCGCGTTCAGCTGCTCATCATGGACCACGAACTTGTCCAGTTCATCGCATCTCGGCGCACCATTGAGGACCCGAACAATGTCGAAGTGCTCACGCTCGTGGGCGTTGTAGTGAAGGTGCTGCCTGCACGAGATGCATCGGTGGTCGACGTTGCATACCCCACACAACTTGTGGGTCAAGCATCATCGGATGAAGCGCAGTGGCAGCGCGTTCAGATCGGCAATGGATACGTAAGTCGTTCTGGCCCTACTTGGTCTTGCACGGTTTTCTGACTACGGGGTCTTTGTGTCTGCAGCTGAACGCGATCTCGGAGTCGCGTTTCGTCGCCCTCCAGCAGCAGCTTGTCCTCGCCATCGGAGCATCGATGCCATGCCTGACCCACCTGAAGATTGAGATGCCATAAGTCAGCACAGCGGAGGAGCTCAACATAATGCTTGTTCTATTCCGCTTGGTCGTCCGGTGCACCCTCGGACGTCTATGGCGCATTCCTCTACGCTCTACAGGTCGCTGTTGAAGCCCCCACTCCGCTTCTTGGCATAACCGGCACGCTTCGGAGAGCTCTGGCTCTTGACTGCGTAGCTTGCCTTAGTTTTGACGGGTGCTCCGTATGCAAACTTGCGAATATCAGTGCGTTGGATGGTGCGGAAGTCCAGGCCATCTTCGTCGTCATCCAGGGCGAATTCCTCGAGATCGTCCTCGTGCATTGGCACCTCAAGATACGGGTTGAGTAGCAACGGGCGGAAGCGATAGCCGGTCACAGTGAAGAAGCCCAAGGCGGCCAGCTCGCTAACTGCCACAGCGACCCAGGTAGCATCGTAGGGTAGACTGGCCTGCAGGAGCTGCAGCACCAGGCGAGTCACGTAGATGTAGCAAATCACCAGCAGGTAAAATGACCGGAATTGCGTGAGTTTCTAGAGGTTGGCGAAGGCCTTGCCGTCCGTAGCAGCAGCCACTCGAAGCTCGCGGATGGACCACACGATGGGAAACAACACAGCGGCACAACAAGCCACATCCGTGAGGATCAGGACGTCTCGCCAGCTCACCCACGCACGCGTTCCCACTGCGGTCTCCGACTCCAGGATCTGGGCGATGTTGCTCACAACCTGCAGCACCAGCACAAGGGACAGCACGGACTTGTCCCTTTGCGACAAATGAGGTTTCAGTAGCGACCAGCCCGTGCCGATGAGCAGCAGAACCGAGAACAGGAGCAGTCCCTTCAGGCTCATGAACGCGTACGTCACCGCAGTCCACGCCGTAAGCGTGTCACCGTTGCGCTTCATGTAGTACGCGCGCATCGCTTCCGCGAACAGCGCCACCGCCTTGACGGTCACCAGCACTGCCATAAGCCAGTGCACTCGCTGCACATAGTCGCGATGAACCGCAAGACACCTCCACCACGCTGCTGCCGCTCCCAGGAACAGCAAACTCGTGGTCAGGTACACAACCGGCAGCGGCGCGTCTCCCGCTGACAAGAAATTGTTGGCTCCGTTCTTGAACATGGCGTCCATCTGCCAGTGCCAACAAGCAACGAAAGTGCGTCAGTGAGTGCACACCTCCGAGGTAAAATACCACGCAGGTTTTTTTTTTTCCTTACGTGGAACGAGACCTTGAACCCAGGCGAGCACTGAGCGTAGAAAATGTAGTAGAAGCCGATGCTCAGCGGTCCGTTGTGCGCTCCGCCTTCTCTTCCATTAAGTTTCACGAGCTGGTGGCCCCGACTCACGTTCCTGGTCGATAGAAAAGAAACAAGACCAGACCCGATCAATAAAAACAATAACATAAAAACCTGACCCGACCCTGACCCACATAACAACAAAATCATGGCACGAACCAGGTTTGGGCGTCCGTGAGGTCGATCCAGCGACTGTCCTGACGCAGCTGCAGCACGCACGTGTCCCCCTCGTCGCTGCCCGCCGCGTCCTCCAGCAGCACCACCGTCTCCCACAGCGCGTCCTCGTGCACGAACAGCAGCCCCGCCCGCACTTGCGCGTCCATCTCCACCTGGGACACGCTCACGTCCATGCGCCCGCTGGGGCCGAAGCCGAAGCGCTCGATGAGGAAGTGCGAACGGTCCTCGCCCTCGAAGGCCCACGACTGCTTCATGGCGGCGACGTGCTGCAGCCCCAGCGCCAGCAGCGCCGCGAGCGACAGCGTTCCCCTCATACAAACGCTTACTGTACGAACTGAGTTCAGAGAAGTAGACCCTTAAATACGAATTATACGGTACTAGGGTGTACCAAAGTTTATCTGAATTTTGTTTTTAGCATATTTTCTGAATATCTTGGTTTTTCTTGCGGATAAAACTTTTAACGGCAGGACAGCATTGCCAAAGAAACCACTAATACAAACACTCAATTGCTGATCCGATGTATTGCAATACTTGATTGGTAAAAAAAAACTAAGAAACTGCCTAGTTTATAGTAGAGCACGTCGTCGCTAACCATCACTGGTGTGTGAACGCTTGACAGTGTCAACTACAAGTCTGCTTGTTTGGTCTTCAGGAACATAATCTCCGACGATCGGTCATCACACACTTCGCTGAGCTAAAACGACAAAACTGTATTGCATCACGCAGACATATTGCAATTCTCGATTGCAGGACACACTGCATCTAAACTGCAATGGTCGGAAATAATCACAGCTTCAGACAACTCGAATCAAACTCAACGTATCCCAAAGCCGTCGAGGAGTGAAACGCCCTGATACTCTCACACACTGGAGACTCGCCGTGGTTGGATCCACCGTCGCTGCTGGTACGGATTGGCAACTCCTTCGTGCTGTGCGGGTAGTACATCCCATACAGCACCACTTGAGCGATACAAACTAGCATTCCTATGGCGTTGGGGATGACCACGAACATGTCGTCGTCGGCGAAGGCGAAGACGGTCCACACGGTCGAGTTCGTGAGGAAAATGGCGTTGATTATGATCGGCAACGTCGTCGCGTCCTTGGTCTGGATCACTTTCTTCATCGTCTCCAGTGGCGACGCGTACAGCACCAAGCTGACAAGGTCGCTCAAGACACCAAGAACCTTCTCAACAGCGTCGCCCGACTGGTTCGTGACGCCACTTATCCCGAGGACGTAGTAGACCATGTAGATGGCGAGCACGACGAACGCCACGACGCAAACCTTGCGGACATGCGGGCGGTCGTTACTCCAGCGGTAGTAGACGCCCCCAAAGGCGATGGACGTGAGCATGCTGAAGCAGCAGTTGACGAAGAGCGGCAGGATGTTGTCCACGAGGTAGGCGTACAGGACCCACGCGTAGCAGTTGTAGAAGATCATGACCGCGGGCAGGATCGACGACGGCCCAGTTGACTGGGTCTTGTAGATTTTCCAGAAGTCTGGCGCCGGCGACAGAGCGACGCCGTAATGGTGGAGAGCACGCGCATGACATCGAGGAAGCTTGTCATGGTCCTCGTAGTCGAGTTGGGTAGGAGGTTCACTGGGTAAAGACTCACCCAAATCGAAAGTGCCTTCTTGTGCTGGAGAAGAGGGATCTGTCGGTCATATTAGCCGAGTGGACGCCAATGAAGAGCAAGCAAAGATGACGCAGTGGGGTTGTTAGCCATTTGATCGCGTGCTCTCGCTGTCAGTGTCAATCGATAGCCCAAATTCAAGCTGAAGCTCGCTGTGATTGTCGAACCTTGCCACGTTGGTCACCAACGTGCCTTCGTGGTCTCGGTTAAAGATGACAAGTCCCGGGATATTGAGGCCCTTGCCCTGCTCTACGACAGTGGTAAACGCGCTCGTTGTCTTGTGATGGCGTGGCTCCAGATAGAGAAACACTTTGATGGTGTGGTAACCAAGCGGACAGCAAACCTGATAATAGAGCAAGCTGCTCGATATTGCAACACGCATCTTAGCGTCGCGTGTGGCAAACCGCTTCCAGTTCCAGGAGTTCCAGGTTCCAGGCGCCACTAGCACTCGATGGGATGCGAAAGTAGCCTCTGTGCTTCACGATTGCGCCACTTTGTGGTCGTTACAGTCGAATTGGCACCATGGGAGACTGCACGGGCGCCGCAACCACCACCGTGGTGTACCCCGTTAATGCCGCCAAGCACGCGCACATCATGATCCTGGAGCAGTATGAGACCATGCACAAGCGCTCGCTCGAGGACCCCGAGCAATTCTGGGGCGACCTCGCTCGAGAGAACCTCCTGTGGTTCCGCGCCTTCGACCAGACCGTCGTCGGCAGCGTGGGCAAGGGCGACGTGGCCTGGTTCCTCAACGGCCTCCTCAACGTGAGCGTCAACTGCATCGACCGCCACGTCCGAACAAGACCGCCATCATCTGGGAGGCGGACGAGATCGATCAAGGACGGGAGATCTCGTACGACGTGCCGTGTTGTCGCGAAACCCGGGATGTTTCCGAAGAGGTAAGTTGATTAATGAGGAGAATGAAAGCAGAATGCAAGCTACGCCTAGGGATCCTCCTGTCTCCTACCGTAGCCTCCTCCATGTAGTCGTGGACACGTGCCAGCATCCACTGCTCCTCGGGCTGCGTGCCTCGAGCCGAATGATATTCAGGGCGTGCGCTTGCAGAGCGTTCACTGATCAGCGGCATCACTCCGTCGTTGCCGTTGGCCAGTCTGCGATGTTGACGCTCATCAGCAACGAGAGCTTGACCGTAATATGGCGACACGTGTCGCCAACGCGATGAAGCACGCCGGCGTGCATAAGGGAGACACCGTCGCCATGTACATGCCAATGATCCCCGAGACGGTCGTCGTCATGCTTGCGTGCACCCGAATCGGTGCCGTGCATCAACTTGATCTTGGCTGGGCTGTCAGCCGAGACGCTTCGAAGCCGTGTGGTGGACGCTAGAGCGCAATGGGTGTTCACGGCGGACGAAGGCCGGCGCGGTGGACGCGCGCTACCGCTCAAGAGGACGGTTGACGCAGCCGTCGTGATACCATTCGCCAACGGGCCGTACACGACGTAGGAATGACAGCCGCGGTCCGCCACACACGCGAAAACGTCGTCGCCGTGGAGTTCGAACGCGTACTTCGCGGTCATCATGGCGTACAACAGGTACATGTGAGTGATTTGTCCACACTAGCGGAGTTGACCGTGGTGCCAGAGCTCATTAGTGCTATGCGCTCGGGAAGACGTTGTAAGAATCCTTCCTTCCTATCGAGAAAATGGTGATCTCTGCCAGGCTGCAGTCGTTACAACACATTGGATTAGAGGACGGTGGTGTAGTTTAACTTTGCTGAGCGATGTCACACCCCAACGTTGTTTTGCTGTCTACTGGATTAAGCTGCCTGCCTATTTCTTCTTGTGTTCCTCTCGGAAGCTACTCTTGACCACCTTTGGCTTCCTCCAGCGCAGGCTGCTGCTCTGAACTACACTGGGGGTACACGCAAGCACTCAGATGTCGGTCATTATCTCGATTCCAAATCACTAAACACGACACACTCACCTCGGGGGTTCCACGTGATCCCCAGACCCACCGCGACACTTGCAGCGGCATGCCGGTACGCACGTAATTTGATCCAAGAGGAGCTCTAGCTTTTGGCCCATCAACTGCTGCTGCGTCTTGATGTCGTTGACGTTCTCTACTAGAAGCTGCATCTGTTGCAAGGACTCGGGCGGAAGTAGAGGAAGCTGCTGGTCGTTGACGACGCTCGCTTCGTCCCCACGCAGCCAGCGCCACAGACGAGGAGCCGCGGAGTACGCACACCAGCTTAGCACACTCTGCGCGATGTCCACGGCGAGTGCAGTTGCAGTCTGCGCCGACCCTTGTGCGTTGACGGAGACGGGGGCGGCGACGGTGGTGGAGTGCTGCATCCTGGGACGTGAGGGCGAGTACTGAGCTGAGCGCAGAAGCGAAAGTGAGGACCTCGAGGACCAAACGTTTTGCTTGGAGGTTGCCTGGCGTGTGGCTCGCGACGCCAGATACAGAGTGAATGCTCCACTTCAACATGGCGATCATCCGCTCGATTAGCGCGGTGGCCACAGTTGGTTTGCCATCCTTCTCGTTGCTTTTGATCACGAGTCATGGGCAACATGAACGTGAACACGATCGCTGCACCCAGTAGCGCGTCCGAGGTCGTCCAGTACTGCGTGCATCAGCTGCTGACGAGCAAGGGGGAGCCGCAGCTCCTCTTGGCAGTCTCGAATGGCCGCCACGTTGAATCGCGGGTGCTGTCACAGCCACAGCCGACGCGCAGCAGCCTGCATACACCAGCATAGTGCGATGTTCGCGGTGTCCATGTTAGCCTAGGTGTTTGGCCGTCAGTTCCGAAGTGAGGAGGACGATGTGGCTGGGGTAAGTTGTCCCAGCTCGCGTCCTCCAGTCACTCTATCACATTATCCAGCATAGTTTCCTTCATATAGTGTGCTTGTCTTCCTTTTATTGGGTATAATACCGTCATATCTTATTATGGCGTAACAGTCCATGAGCGCGCGCTCAGGCCGGGCGCTGTGGCGTCCCCCCACGCTTCAGCAATGGGAAATTGCTGCCCGGCCTCGAGGGTGGTTGTGGGCGTGGGGAGCTGCATGGGGGCGGAGCCAAGTAGCTATCCTCTGGCGGCGCCATCTGTAGGAGTGAAGGTCCTTCAACCTGCCACTTCAAGGCACGTCGTTAAACTGCTGGCGTCGATGCGTCAAGGTGAGCCTCCGACGCTGCGTTTGGGGTCTACATCGGCTTAGAACCGGGTGTTTGATTGGGAAGACGAAGCTGCTCAGAGCTGGAGCTGCTCGTACAGGGCCAAACCGAGCCGCCGGATTCCCAATGCTCTCCGTTTCACGAAGGAAACCCTAGACAAGAGATGACCTCAAGCCATCGAGGCACCGTCGCCACCTCGTGCTTGCATTCAAGTTGGCCATCGAGACGTCTGGCCTCGACTTACGAGTCCTTCTTCGAGCTGGTACCACACGGACTTGATCCGATCACTTCCATCTATGAAAGTGAGATGCACAGAGCTCGACGCACCTGCTGTAATGCCGACACTACCTCCGAGATTCGCTTTGATGTCGGTGGAAGCGCGGGCCGGCACTGCGGCCCATCACTGCGGTGGCAGCTTTGATCACCCGCCATATGGCTGACAGCACCGACGCTGAGCGGCTCAGTGAGCCCTCCATGAGATTCGGACGACAAGTGCCCGCGGAATCTCAAGGCGACGATGGTCTCCGGCCTTGACAGCTCACTTTCCATTTCGCCTAGTGATCTCGACGTACCGATCTACGTACTGGCTGCCGATGAAGACCATCTCCGCCCTGTTGCCCGTGTTGCTGGCGGCCGGCACCGTGCAGGCTTACAGTGAGGGCTTCGACCTCACGGACCACACGAGCCAGCTCAACTTCTACCACCAAGCTGCCACGGACCTCACGGCCGACCAAGTCGCGCTTGACGACACCTGCGTCGTGGACCAAGTGCACATGGTGAGTGAAGGCGACAAGGCGGCAGTGCTATCGTGAGCGCCACGTGGGGCTAACAACAATTCGTGCTCGTTTTACGCTAGATCATGCGTCACGGTACGCGCTACCCTTCGTCCGGAAGCTACAGCGGCCTCGAGAGCTTTGCTGAGACTGTTGCGGAGTACCTGAGCTGGCCCAACATGTCCGACACCATGGCCGAGGAGCTGCAGTTCCTCAAGACTTGGAACCTCACAGACCTGATCCCGTACCCGGACATTGAGGTGGATAACATCACGGCGCTCGGGCTGCAGGAGGCGCACGACGTAGGCTCCACCTTCCGTAGCAAGTACGCGGCCTTGTACGATGCCAAGGAGATCGTGTGGACGAACGCGAAGGAGCGTGTGGTCCGGACGGCTAAGAGCTTTATGAGCGGTTTCCACGGCCAGGACTGGGACAGCAACCTCTTGGTCCAGGTGAGCAACACCGACGAGACGCTGGGCGGCAACACGCTGACGCCCATCGACACGTGCCCCAACTTCGACGGCGACGAGAGCTCGGGCCAGACGGCGTTTGCTGAAGCTACGGGCTGGCAGGATGCGCTAGCGGAGCGTCTCGAGTCGCTCTGGCCTGGCTTTGGGTTCTCGACTGGCGTGGCGCTGACGGTCATGGACTTGTGCATGTACCAGCGGAACTACCTGGGCAAGGACCACCTGGAGTTCTGCCAGATCTTCACGGACGACGAGTGGGAGCACTACGGCTACCACAAGGACCTGGGCTACTACTACGGCTCCGGATACGGCGTGGCGCTGGCGCCCACTGTCGGCTTCCCGTACGCTGAGGCCGTGACGCAGCTCCTGAACGAGACAGAAACGACCTACTGCCAGAAGATCTTCGTGGCTTTCAGCCAGGACACTCAGCTGAACGCCATGTACTCCGGCTTCGGACTCAACTACGACGAGACGTACCCGACGGACGCCATCAACGCCACCCGCAACTTCCGTTCGTCACGCGTGGTCGCTATGGGCTCGCGCCTCGTGACGGAGCGCATCACCTGCAACAGCGAGAGCTACGTCCGCTTCAACATCAACGACCAGGCCACGCCCCTGCCCGGATGTCAGAACGGACCAGGTCTCACTTGCCCGCTCGCCGAGTTCGTGCAGCACATGGAGGCTCGCAAGACGGAGGTGGGCGACTTCGTGACGGAGTGCGCCTCGACCGGCGGGTCCTCGGCACTCACGATCTTCGAGAACCCCGTCATGAACCAGTGCGCCGTGGCGTCGTGCTAGGCAAAGTTGGTTTCTGCGAGCAGAGATAGGAAGCTCAGACTATCGCAAATTGCCGTCTATAAACTTCATACATCGGTGTGCTATCGTCTTCCTCGGCGGACAAAACAGGCCATCCACGATGTTGTGCGAGCCCCCTTGGCCGCGTTGCAATGGACCACGCCCACGTTGGCTAGGCTAGCATTCGACTTCAACACGCTACTAGGCGATGGCGAAGAAAACACTACGGTTCTCGTGAAAGACCTACCGGAACTGGATGTGCGCACCCGGTTTGGCGACTCGTGATCGCGCACAACGCGACGGTAGCGACTGAACCACGGTGCTCGTGACTTTGGGCGGGCAGCGGGCAGCCGTTTGCTGCCTGCCGGGCTGTCAAGCCTATTATATCGTGCTGAGCATTGCGAGCCGATCGCTATTTCGTGTGTTCGATTCGACTTCAATAGTAAAACCAAGACAAGCATTTTGCCCCGTCGCATATAGACGAGTCGAGGCATGAAACGACACGCATCGCTTCCACGCAGCGCAACTCGCCGGTGCTTGACCGGCCAAGGTCAACAACACACGGGCGCGCGGTCACGCCACGGCATGCGCGCGCTCCTCTCCGCCCGCCACTTGGAGGCAAGCCGTCGGGGCCATTTCCGAATCGGAGTCCTTCACGCCAACCGCGATTCGCAGCGTTTCAGGGCTCCACGTGCTGCGCTCCAGGCAAAATAAGCATCGGACTGGCCGTTCTCCAAGCTATGGCGTTCGCCCTGAACGATGGTCGTGATCCTCGCTTCGGTGCCGGCTCCTACTTCCCGCTCTTCGTCGTCTATCTCTTCCGTGACACACCTCTATCTCTACTCAGCATCTTCTTCCGATGGACTAAGGGCCGCGCCTACGCTGTGAAGACACTCGCCGCCACCGTCTTCATTATCACCCTGCTTCACGACTTGGTCACCGAAAGACGGCCGACTTCAGCCGCGTTGTTTGGACAGCTCCCCCCATCCTTGGCGTGCGCTCGCGCCAGAGCGAATGAAACCCCAAAGCCAAGAGGACGCATGCGGGACACTCGGGCTGTCATCGTCGTGACAGGCTGCGCTTCAAGCCTGAAGCAGTTCGACTGCGCTGGTGCGTGCTGGTGCAAAGCTGAAGTTTCCCTCATCTCGCACGGTCTCTAACTCATTGCGCTGTCAATCGCGGCGGTCGTAGACCAGTCAAGGCAGAACATGTCGGAAAACGCACACAATAGACGCGGCGAATCCGCGCTACACACGCCCCAAGCAGGATGTTCTCGTGCGCTGGACAATCACTCTTCCAGTGACTTCCAATCGATTGATACGACGCCCGCCGCAAGTCGGCAGCTGATCGCCACCAGCTTTGTGCTCGGCGGCGCCGTTGATAAGGATACGGTGCTGGCGTCAGCGGAGCATGGCGGCGTGGCACCGAACTACGAGGTTGCAGGCAAGGCGCGTTGGCTCATTTCGAAATTGGACTCGATCCGCCCACATCAAAAAGCTGTACGAACCGAACCACGATGAGCGTCGGACTTACGATCATCCAGGTGCTGGCGTCGGTCTGCTCGGTGGCCATGATCCTGAGCTCCGTGCCAGCCATGCACAGTATCCACAAGCGCCAAGACACCGGAGAAATGGCGCTCTTCCCGCTCGTGGGACTCTGGATCAACTGTCACGTCTTGTAAGTCGCTTTGCCCATCACGTTGCCCCTGTAGACGAAAAACTGGTGCTAACGATGTTGCCTTTGACTGAACAGAATGTTGTACGGATGGGCAACCGCGGACTACTTCCCTCTCTTCGCCACGTACCTGTTCGGCGACGTCATGGCTGTCATGTACATCGGCGTGTTCTTCCGATGGACCAAGCAGCGCGCGTACGCCCTGAAGGCCATCGGCGCGTCCTCCCTCGTCGTGCTGGCCACCGCGGTCTACACGGTTGTAGGCATGACCGGTGTCACTGGCCAGTCGACCGACCAAGTTGGCCTCGTCACGGGTTACATGATGGCCATAGGCAGCGTGCTGCTGTACATTTCGCCGTTCGAGACGATCAAGACCGTGCTGAAGACTCGCTCGGGTGTGTCGATCCCCTTTGGAATGTGCCTTGCGGGCGCGACGTCCAATGTTCTCTGGATGATCAACGGTCTGCTCACGAACGACGTATTCATCTTCCTTCTCGGAACTGTTTGCTCAGCGTTGGGGTTGGTGCAAGTGGTGCTGTACCTCATCTACCGCCCAGGCCGAGCGCAGGCTGGTGTCGAGGTCGTAGTGGAACAGCTGCAGCCAGGCAAGAAGTTCGTCCTCCCGGCCACGGCGGCGACCACACCACGAAGCGATGGCACCACGGGCTCGCTTCCTTCGCCCGTCTTCATTGCCGTTCACTCGCCCTAGAAGCAATGGCACCGCGTATCCGCAGAACCTATAGTAAAATGATAATAGATCACCCTAGTTAACCTTAGACCAGTCTTCACTACATTGGATACTGCAGACCCTCGCCATACGTTTCGCGCTAATTTACCGCATCGCTCTATAGCACAGCCATACCCCTATGTCTAGTCGGAAAGTTCTGACACGAGAGCAAGTTGTTTTTAGCCGTCACTTTTTCATGACAGTAACGCGCAGAGCATTCGTCTACAGATTCGCAAGTCTTGCGCTCGCAACCAGTCGTTCTGCGCTACGTTAGCGTCCGTTTCGAGCGCTTCAACCGCTTCAAGCACTGGCGGCCAAGCCACTTCCAATCACCATGATACGATGCCGGCCTAAAAAGCTCGGTTGCTGGTTTTTGCAGTGGCGCGTTCCGATGCCTTTGCCACGCTTGATGGCTGAGCGACTCAGACCTGGCGTAGCGGTGCTACTGTTGCTCGCTTTGATCTCTCCGGTCACTCTCCCATGGCCAGTTCTCAAGTGGCGCCACGCAGCTTAAAACAGTCCAAGATGAGTGCCGGGTTAGCTTTTCTGAAGGTGTTGGCATCAAGCTGTTCTGTGGTCATGATCCTCAGCTCTGCGCCATCCCTCTATGGCATCCGCAAGCGTCGCGACACGGGCGAGGTGGCTCTCTTCCCTCTCGTTGGGCTCTGGCGCAACTGCGTCATGGTGTAAGTTGTACCAGCACCCCCCCTGGTCGAGTTTTTCATTCTGACAGACCTGTGTCTGTTGTTTAGATTGCTCTACGGCTGGGCCTCAGGGAGCTGCTTCCCCCTGTTTGCCACATACGTGTTTGGTACACTGATATCAACGACGTACGTCGGGGTGTACTTCCGGTGGACGAAAGCACGGGCGTACGCTGCGAAGGCAATCGGCGCTGCCTTTATCGCGAACGTACTTGGGTCCGTGTATGTCGTTTTGGGGATGACAGGCGAGACGGGGCAACCAACCAGCCAAGTCGAGCTAATCGCAGGCAATATGATGACCGTTGCTTGCCTGCTGCCCTACGTCGCACCATTCGAGACGATCAAGACGGTGCTGAAAACACGGTCTGGCGCCTCGATCCCCTTCGCCATGTGCTTGGCCGGCACAACCTCCAACTTGATCTGGGCGATCGAAGGACTGTTCACCAACGATATGTTCATCCTCTTTCTCAGTACTGCTTGCTCAACTCTGGGGTTTGTGCAGGTGGCGCTTTACCTCATCTTCCGGCCTGCTACGAAGTCATCCATCGATTTCCACAGACAGCAAGTACGTTCTCCCAGTAAAAGTCCCGAAGTTGAAAAACGACCCCCCTTCGGTAGAACTCGTCCCTCCGAGATGTGGCGATAAGCTCGACATTATCTCACCGGCAGTGCTCGTTCCTGTATGCATCGCATAAAATACATCTAAAACAGCGCATTGTTCTAATCGACTTGTTCAGACGCGGGGCTAGACCGACAAGCACGTCGCCCGCTAACTTTTGCCATGCGGCTGATGCATGTGCAACTTTCATCCGGGTCCACGTATGCATGCATGAGCAGAATTAAAGCCCCTGTAACGCTATCAGCCCAGCACGTCCAGTAAAAAACGTCATGGGATTTGTAGCTGTCACGCAAATTGCATTTCTCGTCTCTCGATTTCACTTTAGGCCAGGAGTGTAGCTCCCTAACTCACTAACTCACTAACACAGTATATTTTGTAACGCGACTGGAATCCGCGGCGGCAAACTCACCGAAGAATTTCTCGCAAACGATCACCCTTCCTAACCCAAGCCAACAATCGGAAAGGCTCTTGGCTCCACTTGTGGCGTAGGCATGATGCTCGGCTCGGTGTCTGTCAGTAGTCACCATCCCTATGCGATATTGCCGCTCGTCGTTCAGTTGTGCAAGTCCTTTCAATCCACTTGCTAGTCTTGAATGCTGCCTTACGAGGTGGTGTTTGATGCATAGGAAGCAGTACGGGTGGGCTACACGCGACTATAGATACCTCCCTCTTCATGCTACTTATGCCGAAGACACCACCGGGAACGAGCTGAGTATTGACTGCTTGCTGCCCTGCATCAGGTCTCGTTAGAGCGCGTCCATACCCTTCCGCATGGGCTTCGCTGGCGCGACCTCCAATTTCATCTGGGCGATCGGGCGCTGCTGACCGATGACAAGCTCACGTTCATGTCAAAATGTCGCTTGAACGGTGCAAGGTATGCCCAAGTGGGGTCTTTTGACCAGGAGCAGCGCTGTTCGTCCTCAGACTGCGACACTCATCTTCCACTTCAACTATGCGTTGTAGTGGGTTTTGCATGACGCAACACGGGGTTTCAGATTACACTCATCGCTGATTGCCACTTTCATTTTTTTCGCGATTGCGCGGGATTTCCATCACAATCGATTTTGACAGAGCACAGGCCACCGAAAGCCATGGCAAACGACGGGTTGCTTATCACTCTGCGCGTCTTGACGTTCGTGACGGCTCTGGCTGTCGGGCTCAGCCCGTACCCGGAAATTCATCGTGTCCACCAGCAACGGGACGCCGGCGACGTGTCCATCTTTCCAGTCGTAACATTATTTGGCAACTCCTACCTATGGTAAGGTAGTACGGCCACGAAGCTTTCGAGTGCTATTATAACCGCTTTGTCGTTGTCCGTCTGCCAGGATGATCTACTCGTACTTGATCGGCAACTTCTTCCCTCTTTTCTCGGTGTGCGCCTTCCAAACCGCTTCGGCCATCGTGTTCGGCGTCGTCTACTGGCGGTGGTGCACCTCACGCCGAAGGTTCTACGTGCTGTGGGGGGCCTTCGTCGTGGGCATGATCCTCACCTCGGTCTACGCCGCCGTCGCCATGGTGGGCGTCACGCACCAGTCCGCGCACCAGGTCGAGAAGATCCTCGGGTACATGTGCGTTGTGATGAACTTATGTCTCAAGATGGCGCCGCTCGAAACCCTCAAGCGCATCATCCACACTAAGAACGCGTCGTCGATGCCGGTGACCATGTCCATCGTCGCCTTCATCAATGGTCTGCTCTGGGTCTGGACCAGCGCGCTCGAAGACGACATGTACGTGCTGACGACCAACGCAGCGGGTGCGGCGCTGGCAGGAGTCCAGATCGTCGTGTACATCATCTACCGGCCAGACAAGATCAAGGACCCAGCAGTGAGCCCGACGACTGGGTGCACTGACAGCGAGCACCCGCGCTCCAAGAGCGAGCAGGCCATTGTGTACGATATGGAGGCAGACGCATGCAGCGGCAAGGACGAGCGGGCCAAGAGCGCTCCGTTTGTGGAGGTGAAGTCGCCCCTATGCTAAATCAATAGCCAGCACGCACACGCAGCCATGTTGGTCAACTCAATCGAGTTATCTTCGTCGAGCAACTACCGTACTGTTGACAGGCTCAGTCGAGGGCTCATAATCGATGCGATCGTTTATGTAAGCCGGCACGATTGCATGTTTGTGACAGGCGCTCCTTGACCGCACTGCTCGGACTCACTTCGCAATCCGCTGCCAAGGCGACGCCTCCAGCTACTACTGAGTGCTGCACCACGTGCTGGGTCGGCCTCGTATTTGCTAAATGTACGGCGGTACTAGCGTGATGGCGGTGCGCGTGTGGGTCGCGTGCTCGACGCTCACGATGGCCTACTTGCCGTCCCTCTTCGTGCGTCGAATCTACCAGGAAGAAGACACTGGCGCCGCCCCCATCATCCCCCTCCTGTCCTTGCTGGTCAACTCGCACGTGTGGGTCATGTACGCTTACATGTGCAAGACGTGGTTCCCGAGCTTTCCGGTCTTCCTCACGGGGGACATCGCCGCGCTGTGCTACCTCTTCATCTACTGGCGGTTTTCATCCGAGCGGCGGCGTGTTGCTCGGACGATCGGCGTGGTGTTCGCGATCTTGTTGCTGCCTTCCGTCTACGTGATCGTCGCCGGCTTGGGATACACAGGTCAGACGCGAGCGGAGGTGGGCGAGACCGAGGGCTACATCTGCGACGTCGCCGTGGTGTCCTTGCACCTGGTCATGCTGACAAATCTCGTCAACGTGGCCAAGACGAGGTCCACGGCGTCGCTCAATCTGCAAACTCTGGCTGTGGGCACTATCAACACGTACGGCTGGTTCACGTTCGGCGTGACGACTTCGAACTGGATCATCAGTGGCCCGCACGTCTTCGTCATGGTACTTCACACGGCCGCGCTGATCATGTATGTGGTGCTTCGCCCAAGCGCCTATTCGGTCGCAGCTAACGACTTGACAAGAATCATTGCGGAGGAGAATGCAGTCGTCGTGTCCATCGAGCTCTCACCGAAGGCTGGTGTGGCAACAGTAACTAGTCCGAAATACCATGTCCTGCGATCACCGATGGCGCCGCTGCAGCAAATAGAAAGCAAACGTACACAAGTGACCCATACCTAACTATACCGGTACAAACAATTCAAGTGAAATGAAAATTGGCTTTCCAGCAAACAGCGAGACGAAGGCAAGTAGTGTAGCTGCAACAAGAGCTGACTGTTTGCCTTTTCCGAGCAGATATATTGCCAGCAGCGTCCGATTCTTTCAGTGCCGGAGACACTTGCTTTGGCGTTGGTGTGGTCGCTGTTTGCGCTGGTCTCTGACTAGGCAGTGCTGAATACCAAATGTAAATTCGGGGTGGTGCTTTAGAGCATAACGAACGACAACTACAAGGGGCCATACAACTAGCGAAAGATATTTGCATGTGTACGGCAAATAAATCCAAGAGGAGGCCGACAGGAGCCAAAACACGTATACTCAACTTAAAATCTCGCTGCATTCTACGATGAATGCTCGTGCTCGTCCTTGGCCGACCATGATGGAGTACTCCGGCCATTGACATCTGAGCCGAGAGGTTTCGAAGGAGTGGTTGTCGATAGTCAACACACTTCCAGCAAATTTTGCTGGCACCAGTGCACGTGTTACCGATACAGCGGTCCTAGCACATTATTGTAAAACGCGGAGGGCGATCATCGTGCATTGTGGCACGGTCGATCAGGCACGCGCTCTAAGAACTACTTGCAATCTCTAGCTAGAGCATACCCGCTGCCACTGCAGTAGTTGGCGATGTTGACTCGTCGACTACTCGTTTTGATGTCAGATTTCAACTGAAGTCGAGAGACTTCCAACCGCGCTCTTGGATCGTTGACCGCCCCGCCATTTCCTCCCTTAGCAGCGCTGAGCAGAACAAGTTTATCAACTATTTTTTTTTTCCAGTGAGGTACATTGATGTCACTTAACTCTATTCGCTAACGACTTCCTATGTCCGTCCCGCAGGTTGTCTCTACACCATCCTACGGCTCCGCGCTAACATTGGTCGAATGACCGTCAGTCTGCGCCGTCGCCATCCCCTAAGGAACAGTGACTGCGGCCTCCTCCAGTGCCGCTACCTCGTTGTTTTGCATCCAGTGTCCGATGTCGCCACCAACGTGTTGGAGCAGCGTGCCCCATCTATCCGTCTGGAGCACTTGAGCGTCCAGTGTGGATTGCATGCTCCGCCGCGTGTCCATTGCCCGATTCGCCATCCTGTCGGCCATCTTGTTATATTCACGGAGATGGTGTTGCCAGCTGAGAACCTGAATTCCAGCTATCAGCCTACGGCACCGCCAGAACAGGGGTTTGAGGTGTGCCGCCTTCGGCACCGTGCGTGTTGCCTGCTGTCTGACTATCATAGCGCTGTCGCCCACCACATGAAGTGGTGAATATCCGTCGCGTTTGCATGCCGTGAGCCCCGCTAGAAGACCCAGGTTTTCCGCGATGTTGTTAGTTGTCGTCGCCACAGCGTAAACGACATGCTGCCCGCCCAGATCAACTGGTATGCAGCGCCTTGCTGCGCTATTCGGACCATTACCGCCCCGGCACCTCCAGGTCCAGGATTTCCCCTTGACCCGCCATCGAAGAATAAGATGTAGCAGAAATCAGCGTCCCCACTCTTCATTAGTGCTGTGTACGTTCAGACTGAACGTTCATGAACCCACCTTTTGCTCTACCCTCGGAGGTTCAGGATTGCTACCTCTGAGCCCCCACAAAGGGCATACAAAGATAGCATCGACCCCGAGCGGCATATTGCAACATGGACGCTCTGCAACGAGCGGCGGGGCTACGGACTCCTGAGCGCGCTAGTTATCGACGAGGGCAAGCTCTACCCCCGACACCATC
>LGTU01000675.1:0-27894 GCA_001314425.1 Phytophthora pluvialis | reverse complement strand
CCTTTTGTCGTCTTCGCCAGCTTGTTGCCTTTGTAGGCACGGATCTTGGCGCGTGTCTGCCACCACCCGTGCACGGTACGTGCGGATACCCGAGTTCCTCGACTGCCACAGGCAAGCCGACGAGCTCGATGAGCTCGACCGCCGCCAACTTGATGTTGACGGAGTATCCGCGCTGCTTCCGCCCCATTGCGAACTTCTGAAGTGAGAAGTGGCAAGCTCAACGAAGCTGAGAATTGCTCACTGTCAACCAAATTTTAGCAATACGTGATTGGTAATTTTTTTAGATTCATATCGCGTTTGATTGGTTAAAATATTTCCATACAAAGTTACACGACGGCCTTGTTTCCCGGGTTTTTGTGTTCCCCGTCTTTTTGTGTCGTTGTCGGTACTACGCTCAGCTCGTCTTTAATTATGATCACCTCGGCCACCTCGGAATGACGTCCGAGACGGCCTTGAGCTCTTAATTCTGGTCGGATTTATTTAAATCGGACCCATCTACCCTATACGCTGTCCATTTAAATATATCCGACTCCGAGATAGGGCGTCAAATCGGAGGGCAAAATCGTTGAAAGCCATAACTATTATTCCTGCAAATTTCGAGTATAATTCATGTATTGTTGTCTTCGAGCTTAATTCCTGCGCAGTGCAGATTCTGCAGATAGCGACACTAACTATTTCTGCACATTGAACGTTCTCCTGTTCCGGATGCTTACCGAGTCAACACATGTAACATTTTGACCTAACATGACCTGACCTCCCATTGACCTGTTTTGCGCTCTACCACAGATTGGCCTGATATCGCTGTTGCTCAATCAATCTTCGACATGGTGTATCTTATCTCCAATGAACTCAAGTTATGAGGGGGGGTGGGGCGTTGCAAAGCATAGCGCAACTTCGACCCCAGGCAGTCCCGACGCTCGCTACTTGTAAGCGAACATGTCCTGGAACACACTCACGTAAACGCGTATGCCGTGCAGGAACGTATCCTTGGAGAGGCTCTCATTGTGTTCATGTAGCAGAATCTCGGTTTGCTTCATGGGCGAGAATCCAATAGCTGGCACGCCCACCTTGCGCAGAAAGCGACTGTCTGTAGCGGCTGGGAAAATATCTGTCTCCAACTTTTCCCCGATGCCAGCACAAGCCTTCTGGAAAAGGTGCCACCACATATTGTCAGCATCCAGAGAGGTGACGTAGTGCTCGTGCAGCGGATCCGTCCACGAGGCAAACTCCCAGGAAACTCCCTCGGTAGCGCACCATTCGTCCAGCTTAGCCTTCATCGCCTTCATATCCATTTCAGGCGACACGCGAATGTCAAAACCGGCGATGGCTTCCGTCGGGATCACATTGAGAGCGTGCGTTCTCCCTCCATCCTGGGAAACACCGCTCTGCAGGGCCGTGATGTTGACCGTCGTGACGTCTCCAAGCGACTTCTTTTTCATGTCGCCGTGCTTACACCCATGGTCAGCACCAAGTGCCTTCTCCTGCTCGTCCCGGAAAGCCAACGCCTTGTTGCAGATGTCAACAATTTTCATGGTGGCCGTGTTCTTGATGAATCGGCTGCCGTGGCCAGTCGGTCCCTCAGCTTTGACGTACACCCACCACGGAGATCGTTCGCCATAGAACACCGTGAACGCGTCACCCGGGTTAGCCAATCCCTCATCAAGTGCGAAGGCCACTGGCATGATGGCCTTGAACTGCTCGCTTTCCAGAAACTTCCCCATTCCCCCGGCACCCCCAATCTCTTCGTCCGGCACAAACAGCAGGTAAATATTGCGCTTGGGCTTGAAACCCGAAGAGATGAGCGTGTGCACCGCTTCCACGTACTGAATGCACACGCTCTTCATATCCTGAGTCCCTCGACCGTAAATGCGGCCGTCGTCCAGAACTTGAGCCTGATCACGAAAAGTAGCAAACAAACAGAATACTCGTGTCACGATTCATGTCGACCAAAAGTCATTCGAGCGTGCACCAACAACTCACATCGAAAGGGTCGAACTGCCAGTGCTCGGCCAGCGCCGGCACCACGTCATAGTGGGAGTTCAAGATGATCCCAGGGAGTGTCGGATCCTCGCCTTCCCACGTCGCCTACAGCAGCAACAACAACACGTCCCAATACATCAGTGCACTCAGCAGCAATACCCCCCTTTCGAGATGTGATGACAGTACCAGAACCACCGGCTTGTTCTCAACCGGCGAGAAAACCTGCGCCGGGAGACCAACTGCCACCACAATGCAATGAACCACATTACTACTAAATCAACGCAAGTGCTGTGCCTATACCTTCCTCCAGGTATCCACGCAGCCATCCCGCACACTTTCCACCACCCACAACATCGCACCAATTAATTAAGCGCCGCACAGCGTCACTAGCGCAAGAAAGCGCCGGTGCCCACCTCGTTGTAGCTGCCGCTCGGTCCTTCGGAGCTCACGGTGCGCAGCCGCAGGAGCTCCAGGAACCGCTCGACGGGGTCCTTCCACGCCATCGCCAACGTAAATATGATTGGCACTAAACTTCAAGGGAGGAATACCTCTCTAAGCGATTATGGCTACAACCACATCTCTCTACAAGAACACTTGACATATTGACCAATGGAGGATACCCGTCGCGCCATCCGCCGAGGGCGCGCTCTGACCGAGGAAGGGCTCGATGAGCACGCCGTGACGACGTGGAAGGCGGCGCTGAGTGGCGCGTACGCTTCGCAGGACTATGCAGGAATGTTTGTCTTGTCCGGGAACATCGGCGAGGCCTGTGTGCGCATTGCAACGCGGTCGAAAGCCTCTAGCGCCAAGGCTCTGAAGCTGCTGCGGGAGGCGAAGGAGAATCTGGACTACGCGCTGCAGATAGTGGAGCAGTGCAATCTCCGGGACGTTCTGGGGGGATACAAGGCTCTGTATCAAGGGGTGAGGCGGGCCGAGACGCTGCGGAATGAGGCGGAGAGGCTGATGGACAAGTTGCAGCGGGGGCAGGAGGAGGAGGTGCCATGTGCTACGTGTGGAGGGATTAGAGACGAGGTGGTGCTGGACGAGAACGACGGGTGTTACTACTGTAGAGCGTGCTACGACGAGTACTATGCTGCTGTGACAGTTGATGGTGGGGCTGAAGAAGTTGCTGTGGCTACAGAAGACTTGGCTCGTGTTGACGAGAAGATGGCGGCTGCCGATGGCCTGGAAGCGGATGACAGAGTCGTAGACCCAAGTCCGGATGATGAACAAGACGATAGTGGTGCTGGGGTTGTTGCGTCCGAGTCGGATCCGAAATCGAAACCGGCAGAACCAGCTGAAGTTGCGTCTGTTGACGAATTGATAGAGGAGGTTGCTCAGGAAACGACTGAAGACGAGAACCAAATGGAAACTCAGGAAAAGACCGAACAGGCGATGCAGGGTCGCATTCGACATGAACGCGTGGAGTTGGGATCGCTTGCAGATTTTCTGGCAGGAAAACTCCACTTGGAGGACGAAGCGGAGATCCAGGGGGACAATGGCTCAAGTGACGCACCGATATCTGCGGCAGCACTTCCTGCCGATGTCATCGAAGAAGCAGATTTTGTCGACAAACTAGCTAGTGACGGTGCTGATCATCAGGAGGAGCGTAACGATGCCGGTCTTGCTGCGTCGGACGGGGATGCACCAACGGTACTGGACGAAGAACCACCGGTGCTGAGTGAAGCTGCAGATATAGCAGATACCACCCCCCACAAGCGCGAGTACTCAATTGCCCAGCTGCTGGACCTTCGGAAGAGTTCGCCGAGCGACTGCCCAGAGCCTCTCCTGGCATCGCCCGTGCGTGACGACGGCACAGCTCCGACTTCCGCTCGCAACAGCAAAGTCGCCAACTCGCGCAAGAAGTCGAACGCGAAGAAGACCTCGAGGTAAGCTGTGCTCCGTGTTGTGCTTGCCCCACCCTGCCACTCGCTAATATGTGTTTGACGTTGCCTCGTGCCTCCACTTGCCAGATCGGCAACATCCTCACATTGGCAGAACAAGGCGGACGCCGCCGGCCCCAATCAAGTTGCGACGCCCTCGATCTCGCCATTGCCGACGCTGGAGCTGTGCGCTGCGATGCGCGAGGCCCTGCAAGAAGGGCAGACAGACAGCGGCGCCAGCTCGGTTGCTGCTGGGGCAACAACGGAAGCTGCGGGCTCCTCGGTTCTGCCTTTCGCTGCCCATGTACCGATATGAGTGCCAGTGAAACAATACCATGAATGCTGATTCATCAATCGATCCCGTAATCAGGGCAGATCACGCTTGTAATTTCAGTATTTCAATCTGGCGCGGTGCTGTGATTGGCCAATCTCCGTCCGTTACAGAAAACCGACATCCCCGCCAGAACCGCATCGCATATCTCAGGGGAGACCACCGAGAGTGATGGTCCTCCTCACACCACTCACCCCTCACACGAAGAACGAAGCGCGCACAGACAACAGGAAGGCGAGGCAGCGCCGCCGCCGATACGTGATCTTCCACCCCAGGCGCCCAGACCAACTCAGTGCGATGGGGGACCAAGAGGCCAAGAGCGCCGAGCTCACGCGCAGCTTCCTGAGCTTCCGGATGCTCAAGGAAGTGCTACAGTCATCGAATATCAAGGACGACGAGGAGGTGCGTGCCTTTACCTCTCTATGGCTATATGCTGCGCACCTCGTACACTTGATAGCCCCATCGTACTGACCTAGTGATGTGCGCGTCCCTAATTTAGGCTGTGATGGTCACGCGCATGTGTGTGGATCCGCGCCACGTGGAGGAGTTCGAGCGCCTGCTGCGCATGATCCTCAAGAGCACGCACACCGTGGGCCACGTGTCCACGTGCGTGGTGCGCCCTCCGCCCGGAGAGTTCACCTACACGTCGATCGTAGGTGCCTAATTGGAGGATGCACTTGCCTATTTAGGACTGCTAGCCTTACCTTTGTCTCTCTCTTATTCTAGGTCAAGTACTCGGGACTGCAAGCGATGCGCCAGATCTACCCGCCGACAGTGGAGAGCGGCGTGGACTTTTACAAGCTGCTGGCAGCGCGCGACTCGCTGCTGCTAGAGCCGCCCACGTACCAGATTGAAGCCGGTTTCGGCACGTGGATCGAGTCGGACGGCAACACGAAGCCCATGAGGGGCGACGACCCGGAGGAAGATGCCAATTTGGTGTACCAGAGCGTCCCCGGCCCGTGCTGCAACGATTCGTGCGAGAACCCGCACGGACTGAACGTGCGCGCGTCTTTTGTGGCGCCCACCAAGAATTTTCAGCTCTTCCGACCGCGCTACCAGCGCAACAACAAGAAAGGGGGACAGAAGAACTTGCGCTGCTTCCCGTGCTGTCGTAATGGACGCCACGTGAGCTCCGGTTTCTGCGGAGATTCGATCCGAGTGCACGTGGCTGTCAGTCGTGTGACGGAGTCGGGCGGCGTGAAGATTTGCCCGATCCAGACGACGCGTCCAGCCGTGCTGGCCTTTGCGCGTTTCCTGAACCTCGACGGCACTTTTGATCAGACAGTTTCGGGACCTGAAGTCTTCCCTGGACAGACTATTGAGAAGACGGACGTCCTCGCATGGGTGCGCGACAAACAGCACCCGATGAATCCGCTGTTCCCGGGAATTCTGCGTGGTGCCGCCATGGAGACCTCATCCCAGTCAGCTATTTTCGAGTTCAACGCCGAGTGTAAGGCGTGGCATTACGGTTGGACAGCTCCGCGTGGACAGGGACTTTCTGGCAGTGACGCGCAGCACGTGCTGGAGGTGCTGTTCATGAAGCCCATGGGGTCGTACATGTACTGCCTCGAGCGTCTGCGCTCGGATGGCTTCTCCATCTACTCCAGCCGGAGAGCCAGTCACGCCGCTATCAAGCCCGAGGCCGAGTCGTTTGAGAACCTGGAGGCCACTGACGACAGAAATCTCAAGCGAAAGCGCACAGCGCGCGTAGAGGCGGCCTCGCCAGCACGTTCACTGATGTCCCAGCCCCCAGCGTCACCGGCGTCGACAGTTGTGTCAAGCTGTCATACAGATTCCCCGATTTTTTCTCCTTCCAAGGAAGATATGACTAATGGACGTCACCCCAACGTTCCTTCTGCGATGCACGTGACAGCACCTCCGACATCTACGGGTTTCGTGGACATTACGTCGCCAATGCCGGATGTACCGCCTTTCAAGATGGAGAACATTTTCGGTTCGGTATCGTCGCCTATGGCGGTTTGCCCTCCGTCGTCTTCTGTCCTCGTGGACAGTGCGTCGTCGGGCTATGACTACCGTGGCCTTGACAACTTGGTGTGCGGAGGCGGCATGCTACAGAACCAAAACGCACAGCAGCAACAACAGGAGCAGCAGCTTAACCAACAGCAACAACAGTTGCTGATCGACCAGCAGAATCAGCAGCTCCAGCGACACCAACGCGAGCAGCAAGAGTTACTGCAACACCAGCAGCAACTAATTCAGCAACTCGCGGAGCAGATGAGGATCAGCCAGCAGCAACAGCAGCGACAGCAGGAACAACAGTTACACGTGGATCACCTGCATGTTCCTGGAGGACTTCAGAGTCACTCACTGTTCCAGGACGAACAACCCGCTCGACGAGTGGTTTCGACGGAGGAACTGCCGTGGTCAGAGCTGTATAATCTGTTTGACCCCGCCCCGCGGTCGCCAGCTAGTACCGATGATGATCCCGACCACGACGAGGAGAGCCTGCCGAGCCCTGGGAACAGCCCGGCACCTTCTTCAGCTGCCAGCTCGGGGATGGGTTCTCCTTCAATGGCGCCAGCACAGCAGGCCGTTTTGAATTACTTATAACATAGTTCAGGGGGTATCCGCGAGCCTGCGCTGCAGTGATTCGGAGCGAGTGAACGCACGGGGAGAGGAAACCAGGACTCTCCGAGACGACAGGGAGAAGAAGCAGAAGCGCTCGAGGAAGTCGGAGCGCAATATTCCCCAACTGCAGACCGCCGTATTTGATGCGCTCATATTTTTGGTGTGTTTTCCTTTGCTGTTTAGTGTGTGGACGTTGTGCATGTTGAGTAGTGACGATTGCCATGGGGACTAGGCACAATGCCCATACTGTTAAAGAACCAACCTCAAGAGAGAGTAGCACAACAGCAAGTATCAGCAAAAGAAACATACAAGTGGTATTTTCAAAGAAGCTTGGCACAGTCTTCAGGAACTCGACGCACAAGTATCTGCTATCTGCATATCGAATTAGCAAACGAAAGAAATACAGTATTGTGAATCCCGTCCAAATTTACAGACTTGGGTGATTCAAAGTTCTTGCATGCACCTTACCTGGGGCAATCTATGCAAACAAATTCCGCTATATTATCCCTCCAATAAGAAATTAAGCCGAAGAGAGTCTCACTCTGCGAGAAGCCAACCAACCTGCAGCGCGATATTGATCCCGCCACAAGCACGCCAGCTCAAGCAAAACTGAGTCCCTTTCCAGACGATAAGATTGTCCGTAGTCTTTTCATTACGTCTCCGCATACTCCTTCGCGTGTGCCATACACCAGCCTTTTCGTTGTGCCCACTTGGAACACTTCTCAAACTTACAGCGGACCCCGCCGCCGTGTGTACGACACAAATGCTTCAGATGGGCCTTCTTGTTGCAACCCTCTACAGCACAGTACTCGCCACCACCATGCGATTTGCACAGACCTTTTGACTGAGCCGCACGCACACAGCCTTCTTTCTTGCAGCGAGAGCCGCCGCCGTGAGCGATGCACAGTCCGCGGCTCTGACTGTTCTTTGTGCATCCCTCGAACACGCACTGGTGCGCACCGCCGTGCTTCTTGCATTTTTGGTGCGATCGAGCTCGGTTTTGACAGCCTGGGAATTCGCATTGCCGGCTTCGCGGACGCTTTACAGACTTTGAGCCACCTTCCTCAGACGGGGTTGATGTCGATGTGACCATAGTCGTAGGTGTCGTAGATGTCTCGGTACCCGTTGAGACCCCATCTGTTTCGCTCGTCGACGCGTGCGTTGGCATTAGCAGCGATTGCCCACTGTGATAAGATCCCAGCGAAGGCATCACTGCCCGCTTCGGCTCAATCGTTGGGTTCTTTGACAAACCCCGATAAGAGATAGCGCTGCTACTCGGGGTAGACCCGGCCACTGTGCCACCACTGGCCGGTGTAGCTGCGTACGCATCCTCGAAAGCCCCACGAGATCTCTTTGTCGAACGTGCAGACGTGCTATTTAGCCCTGTCAAGCCACGCTCCCGCTTTACCAAATAGTCTGCTGTAGCAGAAGCAGTCGCAGTCGTCGGAAGGAGCAACCTCTCCAACTGAGGTTCTCTACTACTCCCTGTCGTCAAATTTGCGCCACCTCCCGCCCCACCAGCACCTGTCCTCCTGTCTGTCGTCACCAGATGGTCCATCTTCATCACACTATTAGTAGTCGACGTGCCAAGTGGTGTCGTCGGTGATGGCCCACCTGACTCCATGGCATCGTTTAGATACGAATCCAAATCCTGGTTAAACTCCGGGAGCTGCGGATAGTCCATCTTCAGCTCGTCATCCGACGCCATATACAACGGCGGGTGAACCTGTTGCTGTTGACTCTGTGCTGCGTCATTCTCCGTCTCGTATCCCATCACAGCACCCGCACTAGGGGTGTTCCAGAGCGAATACAGCGTCGAATCATAATCCGGCAAAAACGAGTCCACACCTGCAAACATCGACGCCCCATTCGGCGAGGAAAACCCGGATCCAATTCCTGATAAACTTGTTGTAGTAGTGATGTTGCTGGTACTGTGGCTGTTCGTCGTCATGGTGCTGCTACTGGAAAGTGGGGCACTTAACGTCGAACTGCTGGACCGCGACACATTCCGACTGTTGAAGCCCCAATTAGTGTTGAAATCTGGCAGTGGGTGCTCCGTATCAAATGGCAGCGGAGATGGGAACCCGAAAGGGGTCAAAAAGCTGCTGCTTGTGGCGTTGTTGCTGTTGCTGGTACTTGAACGTGGTCTTTTTCCAGGAGTGTTTGTAGACACTGGCACGCTGTCTGCAAAACTGCTCGTCTGGTTGAAGAGCAGCGCGTTCGTGGAGCTGCTGTTGTTGCTGTTGCGGTCCAGCAAGTGGTGGAAATACGGCGCCGTACTCGAAGCGCTGTTGCTCGTAGAAGAGGGCGGCGCATTCTTCATCCTGTGTGGCAAATGGTGTGTTGCCGCGACCTGGGGAACCTGTTGCTGACCTGTTACTCGATGCGGCATTGGCATGCGCAGGTGGGCGTTGCGGTCGTAGTTGCCCATTGAAGGGGCGTCCGCGCTTGCCAGAGGCAACGAGTCGCTGCCCCCTTTCGCTTTACGCACACTGTTGCCGCCACTTTTGCCACTGCGGGTTGGGTTCTGGTTGCCGCCGCGAGCGAATAAGTCTCCAGTTCCTGATGCTGCTGTTGCCTGTATGGGGTTAGTGCCGAACCAAGTGGCGTCTGTAGCGCCCCACGTGGCACCGCCGCCGCTACTACTGCTCGCGGATGGCAGCCCCAGCGCCCACGGCTCGTCGGCGCCGCCTCCGGTTTGGCCGAAGAGCGCCTCGTTGGCTGCGATCTCGAGCGCCGTCGTGTCCTTCGCCTCCGCCTGCTGTCGCTGGGCCCTGTGGTGCGCGCTGTGCCTCGTGTTGCCGCGCCCCTGTCGCTTTAGGCGGCGGTCTCGCTCGGTCGATAAAGAGCTCCGCTCGCCTGAGTTTCCTTTGTTTCTTCTTGCTTTGTGGGGAAGAAGAACCACGTGAGAAAAAGCAAGTGGCTGGGATGTATGGCGATTTTGTATGGGTGCCAAGAGACGGGCCTCAACGTGCGGAAGACACGCGTGCCGTTCCGGCAAAATATTCAATTGTACAGGACTGGATTCTAAATATTGACACTGAGACGAACGAGATGTACAAGCAGGTACGCCAGGGTATTTGTTATGACGTGCTGTACTCGAGAAGGCTACCGTAATGCATGCAGTTGAATGCCATCAGTGGCATGGTGGCGATGCCATCGATGCCTCCCATGCTCGACGTCGCCGTTCGCCGGCGCCAGGCTAACCAGGAGGGCCGCCATGAGAATGTCGTGGACGGCAGAAACCGGGCGAGCGCGGGTAATCGTCCCGCGCCGACATGAGACACAAGGTCGGAATGGATCCTAAATTCGAAACTGAAGTTTCGCGATAGCGCCGCAAGAGCTATTCGGCGGTTTCAGCGCTTACGGAGCGATGGACAGAATTGGCGATACTTGTGCACCATTGCCGGGATTCAAAACCTTCATTCAGTGTCCGAAGCGAAATTAGGACTCGGACAGGCATGTGCCGCGTCCAAAAAAACGGCTTCGCACCGGCACAGAGTGATGAGCAACACTGCCTGCTGTCGTAGCTCAGAGGAGGCTGCGGGAAGGATAATGTGTTCAAAACTTGTCAAATCGATGTTTGTTGTAGTTGTAGATTACTTGAACGCGCCACGCCTCGACCAACTCATTTTGAAGTACGCTTAGCCGCTGTCCTTGGCAGTCAGCGCTTGGGGCTTGACACTCGGGAGGACAGTCACTGCCTGCCCAGAGCCCAGGCCACTCGACTACCGCCAGTGAGTAAGCGCCTCCAGGTGCTGCACGAGCGGGATGCCCTGCACGTGGAAGCGGGCCAGGTACTCCTGCTTCTTGGTGCGTTGCTCGATGTTCCACCTGCGGGCGAATGATCAGACGCAATAACGCTACGCATGAGTTTCATCACGAAGATTCGAGCTATTGCAACTCGACAGCGCGCACCTCCGACGAACGCGACGAAAACGAACGCGGTGCTCCTTCAGAAGCTCCGAGTGGGAGGTGTCACAACGCGAGTTTATAATGTCCTGCTATCGAAACGAGCAGCAATTACAAAGTTAAAACATTAGAATAGAAAATGACAGAGAGAAAGAAACATACTGCTGACTGAGTTGATGCTACTGATGCAGACTCCTGCTTGACATCGCCTCGATCACTGCTGTTATGCGCAGCTCCACGAGGCGAACGCGCCTTTGTCTTCCCCTTGACGACAACAAAGATGCTTGAGGTTAGCACCATATCCATCCCCACAGCAACACCAGCAACACTCTGGCACAAACCTGCTTCCGCTCTGCAGTCGGCATGCGGTGGCCTCTGCATCATCCACAAACCAAATCCATCTCGTCAGTCTCCAACCCAGACAGCAGTACATGATCCATCCATAACCCTCCCCCCTCACCTCTGGGAGCGCCCCTTCTTCACTTTCACCTTGGGCACTCGTCTCGATGTCTAATAAATAAATGGCAAGCAAGCAACGTTAGCTCCACCCTCTCCAAGGACCCTCCCAAGTCAAGTCAGCCCCGCGTACGTGTTCAAAGAAGCCCGAGATATTGGAGGGCGAGTCGTCCGGCTTCACGTCCATCGAGGAGGCCGCACGACTGCTCAGCATGATGAGCTCCTCTGCCACTCGGAACGTCTCGGCGTCATGTCGGAGGGGCCGCGAGCCGCTGCTGTTAGTGTCCAGCATGCTTGATGGGCCGTCACTCCGGATGGAGGCGCTGTGTGCGAGAGTGATGATCTATTGGCAGCTAGAGTCTCCCACCGGGACGGCCTTTGTGACTGACTGGTTGGTTGCCTTCGCTGTTGCCACCCGAAGCCTGGAGATTGAACGTGCTCCTGGGGCTCCGCCGATTTTGAATTTGGGGAGGGAAAAAAAGCGACCCGACAACAACCTGCCTTGCGTTAGCGACATTTCACTTGGATTCACTATGTGGCGGATCCGGGAAACAATGGAAGGGCACTAAACCAAAATTGGCGGGTAATTTTTGAACAAGCAGTGTTTTACCCGCGGTTTTTGGGCCGAGACGCTCCGACCGTATTTTCAGCCAATGGGACACGCGCGAGGACGCCTCAACGCGTTTAAGGAGACAACCGCTGCCCATGCCTGCCCGCCTCCTGCTCGCTCGCACTGGAGGGCGCCCCCGCGCCACCCCGACGGCTCTTCAGCTCGCCCTCGCGCCTGCAACTCGTTCTGGCCTTGCACGCTTAGCCGCCGCCCCCTCTGTCGCCGGGCATCGTCGTGTGTCATCCGCGTCCACCCACTTGTCTGGAATCCAGACGTCGCGGTTCAGCTCTTCCCCGTCACCCCCGCTACCCGCCGCTAAGCAGGACAATGCCCAAGAGAAGTCGGGAGTTTTGCACCCCAAGGGCGACGCTTTCAGCATTGAGAAGGACACGTGGGCCGAGCGTCACGCCCCCGAGTGGATGGTGCCGTACATCCAGATCTCCCGCATCAACCGACCCGCGGGAACGTTCATGCTGCTGTGGCCCTGCTTCTGGAGCATCTCCATGGCGGCCCCTGCTGGCCAGCTGCCGGATTTGAAGCTGTTGGCGCTCTTTGGCACTGGGGCCTTCATCATGCGCAGTGCCGGGTGCACGATCAACGACATGTGGGACAAGGACTTTGACAAGCAGGTGGAGCGCACCAACAAGCGGCCGCTGGCTGCGGGAAAACTCACGTACCCGCAGGCGTGGGGTTTCCTTGCGGGCCAATTGTCCGCGGGCCTGGCGGTGTTGCTGCAGCTGAACTGGTACAGTGTCGCGATGGGTGCGTCCTCGCTTGCACTTGTTGCCGCGTACCCGACGATGAAGCGGTTCACCTATTGGCCGCAAGCGTTTCTGGGACTGACGTTTAACTACGGAGCATTGCTGGGCTGGGCTGCAGTCCACGGATCGTGTGAGTGGCCCGTCGTGCTGCCGCTGTATGCCGGAGGGGTAGCTTGGACGCTGGTGTACGACACACTGTACGCTCACCAGGACAAGAAGGACGACATCCAGATCGGCGTGCGCTCTACTGCTTTGCTCTTCGGTGACAATACGAAGCCGGTGCTGAACTTCTTCTCAGCTGCCGCTATCGCAGGCTTCGGTACTGCAGGATACATGGCCGGCTTGGACTGGCCGTTCTTCCTGGGACTTACAGGAGGAGCAGCGCATTTGGCGTGGCAGGTAAATACTGCCCAGCTCGACGACCCTATTAATCTGCAGGCACGGTTCGCTTCGAACAAGTGGTTTGGTGCACTAATGTTCGCGTCAGTTGTTGCTGGCAATGCCGTCTAGGCGGCTCGAACTCCACACTCACCGAATAGTAAAACATACAACTAGAGGAAAACATCACGACGGACTAGATGAAGAGAGTTTTGATAACAGCGTCCAACTCGACCTAACAATGTTGCTCCACTATGTCAAATGATAGCCAAAGAACAAACCCAGCCGATTGATTTATTGACCTGTGGTTTTGCCATGGCGAGTCTGCAGTTTCTCCACTGCAAGCTCAAAGTTATACTGTGGGTGATTTGATAATATTGATGATTGTTCTCTGGATTTTATATCCAATGTGAAGATCATACTGCGTACTGAACGCGCGAGTCCGAAAGACTCGCCGATTTGTTGTAGTTTCCTCCCCTGATCATTCAGTTGTCCCAGAACTTATCGTAACTTTGGCGAGCGGGGAAATGTGCCTTAACCGTTTTATTGTAAAAGTTGACGCAGTAGAACTTGTTGGTCTTTCTGGGAGCCTTGTCAACACTGTCCTTGAAGCCTCCTGGTTCTTCATCGTCCTCATCGTGATGCCTCTCTTTTGGAAAAAGTGCTGGTTAAGGATATCGTTTTCCTTGGCAGCGATGGACTTCAGCGTTAGTCTGCACGAGTGTTGACGGTGGGTGGCCATATCCAACGTGAGAGCGTAGCAGAAACATGTGGTTGCTTGCTGGTATAAGTTCCCTTCTTCTTGGTTCTTGAGCGCTAGAGACTACTGTAGAAAGTGGTAGTAAGATGTGTACCACAATCCCAAATTGTGACCCTCTCGACGCTTCACGAAAACTTCGCGTCTTGCTGATTGATATCGACGTCGTGCTTGATTCCTTCCAACATCAATATATCTCACGATCAAAGTTCGTTAAGAGAAAATACAAGTTGATTTTGATATGAAGAGCCCAATTTCATGAGTGCGAGCGTACATCGATCAGCTGATGTTGAATGTTACACGAGCAGCCGTGGAGCACGAAGTGATCGGACTTGAGCTCCTCCCATTCAAGGCCCAGTAGTTAACCAAAGCGTACACGGTTGCCAGAGCACGGAGCTAATAGTGTCTACTTGTTCCCTTGCATTGCAGCTCTCAAAGACACCACTAACAAATGCAACGTGAATCACACCACCATCGACTATGACTACTGTACTTCGAAATGTTACAACCACGTATGCGTAGCTTTTTGAGAAGATAAAGTGGCGTCGCTGCCATTAACATCACAGGATTGATAATAAATACCACGTAAGGACCAGGGCGAACCAAGACCAAGAAATTAATTCACCATTCGCAAAGGCATTTGATCTGAAGGTAGTTAAGAAAGTCGTGTTACACACTACGATTGATCAAGGACACAGATTAAATCATAATTATCGCTTGGTTCGCAATTTACTACTTCAAAGTTTTACTCAATCGACATTGGCACACCACTTTTGGTTGCTGACAGCCTCCTCACGACCGACTTCGTCAGTTTAAGAGCTATGAATCTCATGCGAATACGGTTTTCGCCAAAGTGAATTGGGTGATACAAGTAAATTTTCAGCGAGATAACCCCTGAATGGGCTCATGATCATTAGGTACCGAAGTACTACTAACGTTACGTGGCGTTGTAGTCGCCTCGTAACCAAGTATCGTAGTGCGCTGAGCAGCATAGCTGAGATAGGAATTCATAGATGTTGTACACTGCGTGGTTATATTCAGAGATTAGCGCTTCTTGCCAAATACTTCTAGGGGCGTCTCTGAAGTACCCTAGAGATAGTTGAAGACTTCTTTACCTCGTTTGGTGTTTCACCAGCTGCAGAAAAATACATGTACTCGTGTTAAGTGTTAATTAAATATCGATGTCTTGGCATCGACATTGGGTGGAAAATAAGACCCCCATGTTGGATCCGACAACGGGAACCCCGAGCTTTCACTTCAAAATGCCCAGTGATTGCCGTCGACAAGTTATCGCTCACGACCAATAAAAAGAGCCTGGCTATATTCTTTTTGCACAGCCCACCATGATTCATGGTGATGAATCCATCCCTTCTCTATACTTACCGGTAAGTATAGTGTATGTATCATGCAGCGAAGAGTTCAGCATTCGTCGAAGCTTGAGCGTACAGAACTTCGATTGCGTGGTAAAGCAGAGCTGCAATTATGATGCCCCCTGTCGACGTCGATATCAAGTACTACTAGTATTAGATTGCTGCTCGACCGATCTAATCACCCAGCAGTAAATCGTTCTCTTCTTTCCGGGCTGGCAATGGAAAATTGCCATTGGCAATCATTGCCGCAATCCTCGATCCTGCAATCGAGATTTGTTCCAATCCCGAGCAAAGCGACCACTCTGCAATTTGCTCTCACGCAATCAAGGCCAAAAGAGAAACTGGCTATCTAGACGGACAAGCAACCATGCGCCTAGGTTGGGCTGTCCTGCTGGCTGTGGTCATCCTCTTCGCCTGTGGCATCGAAGCCGCTTCGACCTCCGAAAATCCCAAGACTACGAAACCCACTTTTCTAGACGCTCCACGGTGGGGTCGTCCCAGTGCTGCTAAGGACGTTCCTGCCAATCGCCTCTTGAGGAAGAGAATCGCAACCGGTGAAGACGACGAGGAGAGAGGATTTTCGGTGGTGGCTTTGGCTAAGAAATTTGGTGCCAAGATGAAGAGGCTGGCGAAGTACAACAGGTGGATATTCTCCGGCAAGAAGCCCGAACAGGTCACAGACCCTCGCTATCAGGGCTACTGGGATTTCTACCACAACAGAATGACGCCGGGGGGTAAGTACCACTAGATAGATACTTCCAGTACTACAGCACGTAGTATTAATAGATAGCAATCATTTCATCATAGGTATTGTTGTTCAATTTGAGCATGTGAATACAACGTGTTCTTTTGAAGGCTCATCTGGCATTCTTCGCGTATTCCAAGTTATATTTCTTGGACATTTATTCTCTCTTTGCTACCGGTAGTCCTCGGGCCACTTTCGAAGATCTTCAAAACGGGATTGAGCGTAGTTGTCATTTTTTATAGTTGCGTACGTAGGAGAAGAGTACTACAGCATGTTTCTCAACAACTCGAAAGAAAACTACTCTTGGGATCAACCCCCAAAGCTATCCCAACAAGTTGTCAGCACCACGGTCACAACTGTCTGCTGCTCGTCCTTGGGTCATCAACGAAGCTTTCATTGCATTCGATGTCATTCCAATTGACCCTCAATAACAACTTCCGTTGGGATCGCGTTGAGGCGTATATATTGCCATTTGTTCATCAAAGAGTATCCGCTTAGTTTGGTATCAAGTGAATTTCCCATCCGCAGTGTATGTTTTGTATCTCCCAGTATTGCAATCCCTGGCAGATTCCGCTCTCCACTTTGAAATTCGCCACGCCAGAGGCACCGCGTCGACCGCAAGTCACAGAAATTCAAAGCAATGAAGCTCTTTGATATCATCGCGACCACACTTGCACTGGTTATCTCCGCTTGTGCCACCGCAAATTATCAAGAGCGTTGAGGAACCGAGTCGCGCTTGCCCCCTGAGGTTCCATCGTCGACGGACTGGTTTCCAGCAAATGAACTTCCGCGTCAAATCAATGATAGTCTTTGCTGTTACTTCAGTATCAAAAGCCCCCTTGGTCCACGTTGCGATACGATGTCAGCCAAGTTTTAGAACAAACCAAAGATCTCATTACAGGCCTTTTGCACATCATCCAGCCTACTCACCTGTTGCTGCAGGAAATAGCCTCAACAGTGGGGGTACCGTTCGATCTACAATTCCTCAGATAAATTTCGCAGCGATGTCGGCGGAGAAGAGCTCGGGAAAGTTGGCGGGGGCGACGCTGTCGAGCCAAACTTGAGAGTACGGTCGATACTCCTATCGTTATTCAGCTCGGCTCCAACTCCCTTGAAGTGCGTCATGCACATGCCCTGACGCTGAGCCCACTTCTCGCAGCCAGCCACACAGCACTTGGCGCCGCCGCCGTGTTTGCGGCACAGTTGCTTGAGGTGGGCCTTCTTCTCGCACCCTGCAACGACGCATGGACGTCCACCGCCGTGCATCTTGCACTTGCCGTGGCTCTGCGATGCTCGAGTACAGCCAGGCTCCTGACAGCGAGAGCCACCACCGTGACGGATGCACAACCCGCGACTCTGGACGCTCTTGGTGCACCCAGGACTCGAGCATCGCTTTGACCCGCCGTGGCGCTTGCAGCGGTTAAACGCTCGAGCTTGACTCTTGCACCCTTCAACGCAGCACAATTTGCGCTTGTCCGGTGAGAACTTGGGCTCGTGGGAGGTGGCCATCTGCGCAAACGGTTCACTCAATTCGCCTCCTCGCTTCGCTCTACCGAGCGGTGCGGTCGAGGGAGCATAATCCGGAGACGTGCTGCAAGTACTTGGACTTGGTCGAGCCGGGAAATTACCCATCGGAAGTGTCAGCGATGTCTGCAGCGAGGTACGTGTGGTGGTCGATGCAAGGGAGCTGAACCCGGTAGGACCCACATCGTGCGCCACAGCATTGTCGAAATTGCCACCCTGGTCTTCCAGTACGGGCGGCAGATGTTGAGGCTGTTGCTCCAGTGAAACGAAACTCGACGACAGTGTCGGTGCCGAGCTGTGCAGGTTGCGGAGAATTGGGATGCCTGCAGACAATAAAACGAAAGACAAACGTCAGCTCGACAACCACTTGGCATTGTTCGTGTCGACTTTACCGTCGTACCTTCAGGGAAGTAGTTCACGGGTGGTCTCGAAGCAGTCCGAGGCATTGGTGTTGAAGGTAGCGCTGCTGGTGGCGGGTAGTAGCTGGTCAGCCCGGTCGAAAACTCCAAATACTGAGACGAAAACTGTGATGACTGTTGTTCATCGAACTGCTGCTGGTGGTCTGGTCGCTGTTGCTGTTGGAATTGCGGACCTGGTGATGGTAGCGGCGGTAGATTTGATGAGAAGACCCCATTGTCCGAAAACGCCTCGCTTTGAATCGAACAGAACGGCTGGATCTCTGTCGTGTCTTCGAGCTGGGGTATACTCAGCGAGTTCAGGGGCTGAAGCATCATGCCACCGTCATTTTCGTGGCCAAACGAGCTCGAAGCCTCCATCTTGAGTGGAGAGGTCGATCGGGGTGGCAGCACATACCGATCGATCGCAGCTTTTTCCTCTTGTATTTCTTCTTCTTCGACCTCGTGGTGATTCCAGGCCTGGAATTGTTCAAACTGGTGCTGCGGGCGTGGACTGGTCCACTCCATGTTGGACGAGGCGAAGAACGGTGAATCAGTGGCGTTAGCGGCGCGTGTTCCCAAATTTCCAACGTGCTTCACTGGGGGAGAAGAATGTGTGAAATCTCTCACGATACCTTTCTCATAAAAATGCTCTTGCCCAGAAAAAGTGAAAACCCAAACTGGTATCGTTGAGTTCGTTTGGGAGAGCGAGCAACTCACCGATATGTACCAGTTTGTTAGAAACAGTTGAAGAAATTCAATTAGAATCCGCAAATTGCTCCTCTTGTTCTTGAAAGCATCCACCTCTGATCTCTATTAGCGGGTCGAGGAGTCAACAAGCACGGGGGGGAGGGGGGGGGTACGAATCTTGAGAAACCACTGCAACCCACCGGTTACGATGACTTGGCTGCTGGCTTGTTCCTGGACTTGGACGTGGGCTTCGGGTTTTGCGGGATCGTAAAAACCGAGACGCCCAGCACGTTCTTAACCTCCCACACGACGGTGATGACGATGTGCACGTACGCGGCAAGGGAGAGGAAGAAGAACTCACGCACAATAAGCTCTTCGTTAATCGCTTCGTAGATGCCTTCCAGCATGCAGAAGGCGCAGTGTCCAGCAACATAGAAGATCGGCACGAGCGTCTTGCGGAACGGGTGGTACTCCTCACCGCACAAGTGAGCCAGCATCAAGTGTAGCTATGGACAATACAATCTGCAGAGATTAGTACAACTTGAGTCCTTTGAGCAAAAGTATCCGCGAGTTGCAAACGCACCACCAGCTTGCTGTTCAGCAGACCAAGCATCCACAGGAACATGCGCGGGTGCGTCGAGAAAATGTCCGAGGGCGAGTATAATGCCCAAAGTCCAGCCAGCGTGTTAAGAACCACGAACGGCAGGAGTCGCGTGAAGGCCACCAGGACCGAGTCTTGGTTCAAGCGCACAGCGTGCAGCGCATTCCTCACACTGTCGATGAAAACATGCACATTAATTAGCAAAGCACCACAGAAAAAAAAAGCTAAAGACCGTGCCGCAAAACGTACTTAACCGTAAGCGTAAAGCACGAGCTGATCATCGTCACGATGACAAAGAGCGAGTTGTTCTGCAGGCCCTCAACCAGCTCCTGGTTCCAGAAGTCGACACCAACCGCCGCCGTGAACAGCTTTAGTGCAATGCCGATGAGAATCCCTTCCGTCGGTCCATTGAAAATCGGCAGCTCCAGCGATCCCGAGTAGTACCTGCACATCAGCAAACCAACGACACCCGTCAACTTCAACATGCCCAAGCTCTCTCCTTCACCAAAGCACACCATCTCCATCGACTGACTTACTCTTCCCACGTCGCGAAGATGAACACAAAGTGCCCACTTAGCACGAACCCCAGCGTCCTCCACGTCGAGCCCATCTGCAGGATACTGGCCATGGTCATCGTCCCCACCGACACGTTGAGCGCGTCACAGCCGTGGTCGAACAGCAGTCCCAGCGGCGATGACGACTGGGTGCGTCGCGCCTGCTTGCCGTCCAGATTGTCCAGCGTCTGGTACGCGAACAACGCCGCCGCCGCGGCCACCATGGCCCACCAGGGAGCGTCCCCCTCCAAGAGCGGGCACAGGAACACGAAGAGCGCGTGCGAGCCACCCACGAGGATGAGTCCGATGAGTGTGATGAGGTTGGGCGCCAGCCACAGAGGCAGCAGCTCCACCAGGAGGTTGTTCATGGGGGTCAGCACGTGCTTGTAGACCAGCGAGTTGTCGGCCCCGTGATACTCGTACGTCCGGAGCTTCTCGGAGCCTTCCTGCGACACGTACTTGCCGAAGTAGGTGGACTTGCCGTCGCCCGTGCTGCGGTGGCGCACGCGCTGCTTGAGCGCGTGGAGCTGCGAGGCTTCGAGCGCCGTCGGCGGTTCGTACGGCATTTTGGCTCGCGTTTTGGCGCCGGGGATTGCGGGGTATGCAGCGGTGGGACGAACGGGCAGGTGCGTTGGGTGCGCAAGACAGAGGGCTTCAAGATGGGCGTTGAACGGGGACAGGAGGACCACGGGGGGGGGNCAGGGGGGGGGGGGGGGCGAGATGGAGCGTGCGCGGCGACGGGTGTCCTGGCGCAGCGATGGTAACGGAATGAGAGGCGACCGTCTGCTACGGTACGGGGCCTCTGCCACCGTCGTATTCTGCTTAGTTCCGATGTTGATGTGTGTCACACCACCCAATTTTTTTAGCTCCGATATTCATGTATGCCACACCACGCATTCTCTACAGATCCGATGTTGATGTGTGCCACATCACCCCATCTCGGAAATCTCATCCGGAAACTTCTTCTATTCGCCGCGCCGCGTCCCCCCAAAGCATGCAGCTCCGCTCCCGCGCCGTGCTCAGCCCCGCTCCACCCGCCTCCGCGACGGGGGATGCAGCGACCGCAGCGGCGTCCGACGCGGTCGTTGACCTGTCGTCGTCGCTGCAGCGCCAATGCCCCTCCAGTCGTCGAGACCGCGCTCCGTTGCGCGCCCCTCGCAGCGCAATGGCGCTCACCAAGAAGCGCCGCCTCTCGGGGGCCCTCGGAGACGCCGAGGAGGCCGAGGAGGCCAAGAGACGGCGCTTCCGGCTGCTGCAGTCCGCCTTCGGGCCCGAGGACCGCGTGGACGAGTCCAACTGGCTCACGGGCACGCTCATGGACCTCATGCTCTGGCAGTTCGCGACGCTGTACCCGGCGGTGCACTTCCTGCCCACGGCCTTCTACCACTTCCACCTGGAGAAGGCCACGGGGTCTCCGTGGCGACGCAGGTGCCGGGGCCATCGAGCCAAGAGAGAATACCAAGTGCGAGACGTGCTCGGTCGGGTCGTGGACTACGAGAGCGACGTCCCGCTGGTGTTCATCGTGAACGTCGACCGGATCCACTGGAACTTGTTCCGAGTGCAGTTGAGCCCGACGCCGGAGCTGCAGCTGTTTGAGCCAATGGGGAGACTGGCCTCCAGGTCCGGCATCTCGTACCGGTCCGTGCCCCGCGCCGTGATCGAGTGGCTGGAGGTGTGCTACCCGCAACACAAAGGCTGGCTGGAGCGCACGGTGAGCGCCATCACGAACAAGCAGCAGACCAGCGGGTTTGACTGCGGCGTGGCGTGTCTGCTGTACGCGGACAAGTGCGGGCGCGGACAGAGCGGCGAGGAGATCAACGACGAGATCGACCAGCAGGCCATCACGTCCTTCCGCAAGCAGCTGCAGCTTCAACTTGGAGCGCAGGGCGTCGGTCTGGGCGGATAGCAGGACGCGTTCGGCGATGAAGTTTTTGTGTGGTGTGTGGAGAGCAAGGCGTTGGTGAGAGCGGAAAGGTGGCGGGCTTTCAGGACTTGCTCCGGTCCGGACAGTGGTTGTGGCTTCAACTAACTTGCCTTCAAGAATTTATTTAGCCTTTGATATTTGATAGTGAAACGTCGCGTGAAACCACGAGAGGTCGGAAGGATGGCTGTCGAGTGAACACGGCTTTGACCGATCCAATCCTTGACAAGGGTCTCCGTGTACCGTACTTTGATGGACCTGTAAGCTTTGGTCGCGATCGCAAAGGCTCTCGCACAATTGATGGATGTCCCCTTCCTTGTTGGTGAGAGGTGTCCGGCCTCCAAGGTGGGAGCTCGCTTCTCCCTGGCAAGTTTCTATCGAACTCGTGTTCAGTTCGTCACGCACGCCAAAGTCTGCCCTCCACTTCCTCTGCAATCTCCGCGTATCGATAGACAGACAGACAGACAGCTTCTGACACGCACACATTACTTCACCATTTCTCCGTTCGTTTCATGTAAGCTTCGTGTGGTGCGCTACGACGCCGGTAGAATGATGGGAATTGGCGTGTCGCGCTCGCTACTAGTCACGGAGGGAGGGGCCTCCTCGTCTTCAAAGGTGAAGAGGCAGACTTCGGTTTCGAGATTGTTTCACAGCTTTATTTCCAGAGACACTGGCGTTGGCTGCGCGTCTTCACCGGCTATTGCCATCGCACAGCAGAATCGGCAGCAGACGCCATCGGAACAAGGGCGCGGCGTCCCATTTCGTTGATTGAGCCCAAACTGTGCACCACTTGCTCTTTTTTGGTTTCTTGGTTTCCAGGGCAGTTGAGAGGACGAGGTTGGTGACGAGGTTGACCGGTTCGCTCACCAGTGGAGCCGTTGTGCGGGACCTACCTCGCTCGACCTCCAGGGCTTTGGGCACATCGGTTGTTTGTGCCCCCCAGATCCAAATTGTCCGGCCAAGCCCAATCCCAAGGCGGTATTTTCGGCCATGGTCTGCATCGAGAAAAATGCGTCGCACTTCGTGATCAGCCCGTCCGTCGGCAGCGCAAAGGCGTTGGATCCCCTAGCCAGCCTTCGTGTCAACTCCACCTGCATCTCGAGAAGGAAGAGGCGGCTAAGCGGCACGGGCAGCGGTCAGGTCGGCAGTATGGGTCGGGATCCCGTCGTACTAGCTACCACGACGGCGCAGGTTCTTCACCACCAATACGAGTCGCGCTTGTCTGGGCTCACGGATGAGAATGGATTCGGCTGCGGCAAAGCGCTTCCTCACCGGACCATCAAACGGTATGGCCGCATCGCGTGTCTTGACTGCCGTGGCACTTGCTGGAAAAAATTATAACCTCTTCTTGTTGTGTTTGCCCAACGCAGATCCAAGAACATCTACAGTGATCGTTTCATCCCGTCGCGGCTTACCACGAAGCTGGACACTGGATTCGGGCTCACGGCAGACTCTCCGCATCAATGCAGCAACCAGAACCGTGATAACGGAGCCAGCCGCCTTCAAGGTGGCACCGTGCCAACTTCGGCACCTGCTGGAGCCGCTAGTGGGGCCGTGGATAGCAACCCGAAAAATCAGCGACCACAAGGTGGAACGTCCTCGCCGTACTCGATGATGCTGAAGCGAGAGCTGCTGGGGATGCACTCGCCAACGCGTACGAACTTTGGCGCAGGTCAATCCTCGGCTGCCTCGAGCGCGTCAAGTCACGATAGCATGAGCGCAATGTATGACCCGCGATCATCTTCGTGCGTCCGTACGTACACTGGCAGCACGGCGTGCATACGGCCGAGCGGCAGTTCATCCAGCAATATTCTACGCTTTAAAGCTCCCCGGCAATCGCTGTACGGAGATGTGAAAACCTTCATCCCACACTCGGGGCTCACAGACTCGACACAGCGGTTCCTCGGTGCTGGTTTGCACGATGGAGAGAGTGGCCGTCGACGAATTGCACGCACACCGTTCAAAGTGCTGGATGCGCCATCCCTGCAGGATGATTTCTACCTGAATCTCGTGGACTGGTCTGCCACGAACGTTGTGGCCGTGGGCCTCAGCTCCTGTGTCTACCTCTGGAGCGCTTGCACCAGTAAAGTTACAATGCTGTGCGACCTTGGGCCGAACGATTCCGTCACTTCCGTCAGCTGGAGTCAACGCGTACGTCTTGCCGTCTTCTTGCTGTGCCTTGTACAGCTAGCGTTCGTTGTCCTTACATCCTCTTGATTGATCTTTGCAGGGCACACATCTCTCGGTGGGAACGAACAGCGGCGAAGTGCAGATCTGGGACGTCAGCGCCGGCAAAAAGATCCGCACCATGACGTACGAGCACTTGGGGCTACTTGCTGCGTGCCACAATACCCCGTCCTTGTGCTGACGTTGTTGTCCCTTGATACTTGAGCAGTGGCCACCTGGCTCGCGTGGGGACATTAGGCTGGAACGGCCAGTCATTGGCGTCTGGTAGTCGGGATCGCACCATTCTGATGCGCGACCTGCGAACGCAGGAGCCATTCCAGAACAAACTGGCAGGCCACAAGCAAGAGGTGTGCGGTCTGAAATGGTCCTTCGACGGCCGACAGCTCGCGTCGGGGGGAAATGACAACAAACTTCTCATTTGGAACGTGCAGTCGATGTCCTCGGGTCTGCGCGGGGATGCCACGATGCCTCTGGCGCGGTTCAACGAGCACTCGGCGGCTGTGAAGGCGATCGCGTGGTCGCCGCATCAGCACGGGCTCTTGGCTTCTGGTGGTGGCACAGCGGACCGATGCATCCGCTTCTGGAACACGCAGTCGCTCACGGCGTTGCCTTTCGTGGACACGGGCTCGCAAGTGTGCAACCTCATGTGGTCGAAAAACGCCAACGAAGTCGTGAGCACGCACGGCTACTCGCTGAACCAGATCATCGTGTGGAAGTACCCGACCATGACCAAGCTCGCGACGCTCACGGGGCACACTTTCCGCGTCTTGTACCTTGCGATGTCACCTGACGGCCAGACGATCGTCACAGGGGCTGGAGATGAAACTCTGCGCTTCTGGAACGCCTTCCCAAGCACGAAAGCTCAACGTGGCAGCCGCCTCGGTACCGACCTGATGCTGCCTTTGAGCGTAGGTAGCGAAATCCGATGAAAGTCCTGGAGGCATAATTCACCACGCACCGCTTGAACGCAGGCGGCGCTAAGCACCGCCCGAATGATGAGGACAATATCTAAACATTTTCTTTTATGGAGTGCTTGGCATGCAACGTTTTCCTAATTCCGCTTGCCTCGGCCACCGCGTCCGCTACTTCCGCCACGTCCGCGACCTCCGCTACTTCCGCCACGCCCGCGACCTCCGCTACTTCCGCCACGCCCGCGACCTCCGCCACGTCCGCGACCTCCACGGCCACCACCACCACGGCCTCCACTCTGCACACGGCTGGCGGATTTGTATCGCTTCTCACCTCCTTCCTCGCCGTCGCCGTCGCCGTCGCCGTCTTCATCACGCGAGTAGCGTCCGCGCTTAATGCCTGTGCCGTTCGCAGCGGCTTCCTTCATCTCGATGGTGGCAATGCGTTGTGCCTCGTTCACACGCTCCGACATGACCAGCACCGTCTCCTCCTCGCACGGGTACGCGTCCAGCTTGGCGCCCAGCAGGTGTTCGATGCGCTGGTACAGCTCGACGTCGTACTGCGTGACGAACGAGATGGCCACGCCAGCTCGGCCAGCGCGGGCCGTGCGGCCGACGCGGTGGATGTAGTCCTTGCCGTGCGTCGGGATGTCGTAGTTGATGACCACGTCAACGCTGGGGATGTCCAGGCCGCGCGAGGCCACGTCGGTACACACGAGCACGTTCCGGGCCTTGGCCTTGAACTTGTTGAGCGCGCCCAGGCGACTGGGCTGCGGCATCTGGCCATGCAGACAGATGGCCTGGAAGCCCAGGTTCCGCAGCATGAGCGTTACCTTCTGCGTGCCGTTGCACGTGCTGGCAAAGATGAGCACTGACTGGCCGGCCACCTCGTTCAGCAGGTAGGCCAGGTAGCAGTCCTTGAACTTGGCCGGGATGAAGAGGTAGTGCTGCTTGAGCGTCTCCGGGGTCGCGAACTTGTGCGTGATCTCCACCTTGACCGGGTCCTTGAGCGACGCGCGCTGCAGCTTGCGCACCTTGGACGTCATCGTGGCGCTGAAGAGGTACGTGTTGCGCTCGGCCGGCAGCAGCTGCACGATCTGGTTGATCTCCTCCTCGAAGTCCATGCTCAGCATGCGGTCGGCCTCGTCCAGCACGAGGAACTTGATGGTGCGCAGGCTGAAGCCCTTGGTGTTCTCCAGGTGGTCCACCAGTCGGCCGGGCGTGGCGATGACCACGTGGGGCTTGCGAGCCAGCGCCACCTGCTGCTGCATCATGTCGATGCCGCCCACGACGCACGCGCACTTGAGGCCGATGGACGCGCCCAGCGCCTCGAACTGCTCGCCGATCTGATAGGCCAATTCGCGCGTCGGGGCCAGCACCAGCGCGTACAGGCGCTGCGGGCTCTGCAGCAGCCGCTGCAGGATGGGGATCACGAAGGCGCCCGTCTTGCCCGAGCCCGTCTCGGCCAGGCCGATGAGGTCCTTGCCCGCGAGGCCGGGCGGGATGGCCTGCTCCTGGATCTTGCTGGGCGACGACCAGCCCACGGCCGCGATGGCCTCGCAGATGGCTGAGTCCACGCCCAGCTCCGCGAAGGACGAGGAGCCGCTGAAGCCCTCGGCCGCCTCGTTGGCGGCGTCGGCCGGGGCCTGCGAAGGAGCGGCGACGTCTGCTGCTGCCATGGTGGAAACTTACTGCTGATTGATACAGTAGTGGGAATTGACTGGCAGTTTAGTTTTTGACTGGAGCGCACATGCGACGGTTTGATTGGTTGAGACGGTCGGACGGAAGGTGGTGTAAGGAACACCAACTTGTACGTTGAAGTGGAACATGGCTACGATTGAGTGGTGGATGGCTCCAAGTGGCAGTATGCGCAGTGAACAGTGAACAGTTCACGTCAAGGACGCTCGCGTGGCGCATGCATGCTAAAATACGACACAATGTCGACGAGGAAGCGTACTTATCCATGGCAGTAGCTCCCATTTACAGCTTCACAGGCATCCAATCGTCAAGCCTCGTCCAGCCGCTTCTCGAGGCAACCCAGAGTAGAGTCCTCTCTAACGCGCAGTTGTCTCCAAAACACACACAGGTGATCTCGACATTGGTAGTCCACATCTACATCACCTGGCTTCTTTCGCCAACGCAGTTGTGTACGGCATCATCAACTCCATCTTGACCATCGCCATTGACCTCATGATCGAGTGGTTGGTGCTGACGTACAAGAAAATGTCGTTGCGCGAGTACGCGGTCGTTCATGGCTGTCAACCTCGTCTCACTCGATGTTGGAACGCCGCTATCGCCAACTTCTTGTTGGGCTACACACGTCAGCCCGTTGTGAACCGGGAACCCCGTTCATCAGGTGCGGCGCGCACTCTCTCGGAGCGCAGAGTGCTGGGTCAGAAACGTGATGCCATCGCGTACTTCCAGCTGAGCGGCTTCCTTGTCTTCGGTTCGTCGGTGCAGATCCTCGACAGCGTTCAGAAGGCCGACTACGGTACTGTACGTGCAATCTCGTTGTAGTGTCGATTGCTACACGTCACGACCGGGGATTTAACTATCTTGGAGAAGGAGAGATACCGCTGACACCTCAAGAAAATGGGGAGGCCCTGGTTGTCTACTTGGATGGGAGGAAGCTCCACCCCCAACCGGGACGTAGGGCCGATTCGCAGGTCGCACAGTGCTTTCCTCATCTTGCAGAAGTACTGCAGCAACCACGGCATTGCTGTCTTGTATGCCGCTGTTCTCCCTGTGGTCGAAAAGCTGCTCGTGAAGAACGGTATCGTGAAGAATAATTCATTTTATCTGTTTATCTGACTATGGAATCGGTTCTTGAGTTCTGTGAGGATCAGCATCTGGCCAACACCAATAGTGCAGTGGTGCCTGTATACATGTACCAATCATCAAGACGAAACCCTCAGTCTGCTGGTACAATAAGACTTCTTCAGCCACTGGCCGCGGAGGTCAACCCCGACCGCAACGGAGCCGTGCGCCGTGTTCGAGATGTTTACGACTCGATGCAGGTCAAGCATCCAGCGCGCAGGACACGTATTCGATCCAATCTCTGGCAATCTCGCTCGCCAAACCTTCAAGCCATTGTGCTATGGATAAGCCGTTGATGGCTGCTGCTGCAAACGGCTGATCAAAGCCCTGAAAGCTGATCCGACGCTTTTAATGGTCAACAAGAAAGCCATGCCACGGCGAATTCGCGGGAGACATTCGGGGTCCTGTAGTGTGGGGATACAGTACAAGCTTGCCATGTCGCCGTTTGGCATAAGAGGCTGCTGGGTACATCTCCGAAGGGCCGGCGGAACCGGATCTTCCTTCTCTCGGACGCGAGCTCCCCCC
>LGTU01000674.1:0-28382 GCA_001314425.1 Phytophthora pluvialis | reverse complement strand
GGTGGTAAGTGCTGCCTGCCCAACTCAAGACTTCCTCGCTACGGAGCTTCTAGGCTGCGCAAAGCTGCAAGTCACAACACTTTCAATAATACATATTCAATACTTATTATCTGTTTCAGGAATATCTGTCATGCCGGGCTCCTTTGTCGCGCAGATTGAGGTAGATACAGACACCTTACTCGTGTAGATCTTGTTGGCCGGTCGAGAAGACGGACAGTGCTGGAGGAGTTGAGTGCCTCGGAAGAGTCCAACATGACCAACAACAGGCCACGCAGTTGGCTCTGCACGGCGCTTACGGCGCGACGGCCGGTCGCAGGCACCGCCAGCACTGTCATGAGCTCCAGATGCTCGGCAGCCATTTAGTCGGTCAGCTACTTCATATCCGCGTCGCTGGCGATAGTCACTTTGTCGCCGCCCGAGCTTGTGTAGTGCAGCGAGGGGGCCTTGTCGTCGGCAAGCATCACGGCCGCAGACGCTGCTGCAGCGTGGCCGCCGTCACCTGCTCTCCAACGTCCATCGGCCGCTTCTGCGTGAGCGGTTTACTCCTTCTGGTCCTTGGCCACGAGCGTCCTGCACGTGAACCAACTTTATGCTGCCCAGCTTGCGCTCGCAGAAGTCGTCGCGTGGCCCATGCACGAGGCCGCGCACTTGTAGTCCGTGCTGGTCGCGTCGTTCTGCAGCACCTTGGCGCCGTACGTGGTCAGTGACCACTGGTCACACGCCATGTACCTCCATGAATCGATAGTCGGGTCTTGGGAACAAGTTTTCTCAGCACTCCGTATTTTGTCGCAAAAGGTTGGAAATGTGAAATGTTTCCAGATCATTCCGTATTTTGTGAATTCCCCGTATCCCGGATAGTGTAACAGGAAGAGCGATATATCCCTATTCAGCTAAAGCTCCCCATGTAGAGGCCTGACCGAGTGGAGGACTTCGAATAAGCGGGTCGTGCGCACGGAAAGCTGCTTTACGGTGTTACCCTTTGCAGGGAAACAAGGGAGAGCGCGGTGCCTCGAATCCTGGAGATGGAAGCCTAGGCTCTAATGGCCTCCGAGTTCGCCCAGGGAAGGAGAACATTTCTCTCAAAAAGCCTGACCTAAACGCCAGATCATGCCTAAATACGACCCTAAAAAAGGTAACTTTGTCAGAACACCACACTTGCCAAGTGGCCGTCATACTGCTGTATCATATCATCGCATTTTCGATACATTTGATGCCCCAATGTACTAGACGTCCCAGTACTTAAGTTTCATGAACAGGTGTGTGGATGGTGTAGGGCCGGGCGCCGCAGATCGACTAGGCGCCGCAGAGAATACAATGAGAGGTCGCAGCGGCATCACGAAGAAGGGGAGAAACCACACGAACACTAAGGGCTGGCAAGTGGAAATCACAAAGTGGGAGGCAGCCAAAGGGCTTTGCGAACTTGCATGGAAACGCATTCGACAGGTGGTAGGAATGGGGCCTTGGGGGGAGCAGCTACTATTCCGTCTCAAACATATAGCATTTTCGCTGTATGATGTACGCAATCAAACCAACGGCTGCCCCCACGAAGGCTGCTTTTCCAGAGTGGACGTGGACTTGCACCACGCCTTCTGGGGATGTGAAGCAGCGTCTACGCTCAGGCGGCACATGCTGCAATCATGGAGGAAACTTGGACTACAAGAGGCGGGCCTCGAACAAGGAATTTTGGTTTGAGGCTACATGCATTACCGGATGGAGTATGGAAAATAGCAGATGAGCTGAAAACAGCCTTGCTAGACCCACACATGCAACTCGTGACCGCAGAAACGAAGATGATGGAAGGATGTTGGCGAATCGGGGTAGCTATTTACCTGCATTCGGTGTGGCGGTGGAGGGTCAATTTCTTCGACCCTCTCGATAATGTCACCACAGGTCATCCCACAGCAGCTTTGGCCAAGACGTTGCGGCATGGCTACAGCACCATGTATATCCACAATGAGATCAGCAATGAACCAGGATATCGGAGATACAGCGGCGGCTATACTACGCAGAGCCCTCGCGCAAGGAACGCCACCGCCTCAAACGCTGGCGACCTCAACCTCGCCACAACAGTACATTCTGTTCTTTGGCGGACGCGCTAGGGGAAAACATCGGACGACAGGCAGCGGAGCGGTGATTTTGAGGGTGGGTAATATAACGGACGACACTCAAGCATGCTGGATCGGGCACATGTCCTACGCCGACAGCAAATCATCGATCCACACGTCGGAGAACCTGGGGCTCCTCACATGGGTATCATAATGCATGAAGAAAGGATACGAACCACTACATGTAGTTGGAGACAGCGCACTGGTGATGGAACAACAACGTCGGCGCAAGCCACCAAATGTGAAACATCTCAAGGACATTTACTGGAAGTGTAGACGAAAGGCAGAGCGGCTCACTATCAACACTTGGAGCTGCCACCACCTCAGCAACAACATGCTGATGGACAAACTATGTCAACTGGCTATGGAAAGCAACACATGCAAGCAACAACAGCTGAATTCACGATCTCGGACGGAAGACACGTTGGGAACCGGTCCTGCAACACATGACGGAATATATGACACAATGGATCGAGATGATGGGGGGACACAATACAAGCGGATGTTGTGGCCGACGGCAGGTAAAACTGTCGCCGGCACGCAGCGGGGAGGCGGAAGACAGGGCGAACGGACTGGGACCGGCGTAGGGACGGACCCAGGAAACGGACATAGAAGGCGTTAGGAGAGAACTAAGTGACATCAATGTACCTCAGCAAAAAAAAAAAAAANAAAAAAAAAAAAAAAAAAACTTGTGGATGGTGTAACGACAGCCTCAAGGGCACTTGCTCGGTACTGTCGTTTATTCTAATGAGGTGTGTATGATCGACGAAGCCTGGCGCTCTGTGATACTAGTTCGGTAAGTCGCTCATCGCAGGAAAGCCTTCGACAACACTTTGAAGTACGCTGGAATATGGCTATTTAACCCTTTTGTTGCTGATACATTTTCTGTTCAAGGATTACATAGTTTCTCTCATATATTTTCCTAAAATGATGCATGATGCATCGTATTGGTAGCGCTTTCCAGTTAATCGTGATTATAATCGTAGGCCATATGCACAGAACCATAGTCAGACTGCCAGTCAAACGTGGCATAATGCCGCGTTTTGCTTAGATTTTCCACAAGCATCTTATTGGCCAAAGTGCCGATTTTGATTTGGAAAACATCCCAACGGTATCGATAAATTACGGTCAAATTCCACGATGTAAATTCTCCTTTTCTAGCCGCTTTTGTCTCAAAACAATGTTGCTTAAAGAGGCTTAGTGCTGCGTTTAACTATGGGAGATCATCTTATTTTGCAAAACGATGCATTATGCAGCGTTTTACCCTGCATCGGCAACACAACGGTTAATAGCTAAATTTGACAAAGTAAAGACTTGGTATGCTGCGAAGACAGCGACTAGAGCGTTGCGTCAGACGATCGATAAAACTGTGGATGCATACGCAAAGCTCGATTTATTCAGCTTGCACATCATTTTGCGCGTACGATGAGAGAACCGTTATACCCCCACGAGTTTGCCCATGAGCCGCTGTCGGTAAGTTGCCCCCCCCCCCCCCCCTGATGTACTAGAAAGTTACCAACTCCTGATTTCTACCTCCCAGAGCGTCTAGTACGTACGCAGTATTGGACTGACGGTCCGTTTACTGCTCATGAGAGCAACACGCTGACTTGGTCGGGACCATTGTATTGTGCCTTTCAATATTTCTGCCGGAATGATTCTGGCTTAAATATATTAATTTATCACCCCTAAAACTGCCTTCAGATATCTATTCCCATGTTAATTCTGGGTTAATTCTGGAGGCACACCGTTGGGCGAAATTATCTAGGCGATGGCAAGGCTGCTTTAGAGCCGAATAAGCTGATCCCGCCCGAGTTAGAGCAACACATGGGCGATTGGCAGTTTGCTATCCGCCATTCGGGCTCTACCCCGGCCTATCTCCGTCTATAAGCTTGCAAATGTTGGTCGAAGGTATAGGGAAGAGCTCACAATCTTAGGCAGAAAAAGCGCTAAATCAGGGTATATCACCTATTTATGGATCTAATTACGCCATAATTAGCTGCCTGCCCGCCAAAATAGGGGGGAGGTACAATAACTCATTGCGCTCATAAAGTGATACAAGATTGAGTTCGTTGCATGTTTCCGAGGCACCTGAGCGGAAGTTGTCCAGCTGCTCAAAGTGATATCTTCAAGTTGCGCTTGAGATTTAAAAAGGAAGGTGTGGGCGCTTCCGGGGCGAGTGACGAGGTTGTCGAGAACAACCGAAACGAGAGCAGCTACCTCGGCTTGGCGGTGGAAGCCCAAGTTCAGCGGTGAGTCGGCCTGATTTCGTGCGTAGTAGATTTGATCGTGTTTGTTTTGCTGTCCACGGCGGATGAGAGGAAAACGCTCTACCCACAACGCTGATTCAATGTCGTTCGATGCCATGGTAGACGACACGACGGCAAAGATTCGCAGTCGTTTTACTATAGCTGAGCTATCGGTTCTTGCAGAGAAACTTCAGGCGCCTGAAGATGGGGTTGTCACGCCGTCTGGAGATCGAGATTACCGCGTCAAATCATTAGCGATGCTATGCCGTCGTCTATCCGAGCTTTCAAGTTGGTGACAGTTGGGAGTGAAATCGGTCGAAGCACGGAACGGTACAGCCGGATTGTGAAGGCCACGGCTCAGATCATTGTCGATCACCATCGCGATCTGGTTTACTTCGACTATCACTTGATACAATTACGAATTAGCGAGTATGCAGCAGCTATTCTCGTAATAGGGTCTCCACTTCGGACTTGCTGGGCCTGTATAGATGGTACAAATCAGTATGTGGTAAGACCAAGCGCTCGGTCTAATCCCGCATCTCAATACGAAAACTTACATCGATATTTGTATAACGGCCATCCGCTCAGATACTGTTTCAATTGGCAAAGTGTTCAGGACCCAGATGGAATTTTGGTTAGTTTGTTTCGACCCCTTGACGGAAGACGTCGCGATTCGACTATGATGAACTTCAGCCGATTGCTCGATCGAATGGAAGAGGACCAGAGCGGTATTTTTTGTGGCAAACTAATTTGCAGCGATCCTGCTTCGGTTGTAGTCGCTTCAGATGCTGTCCAATAATTTACACTTCAGCTGCAGGAGCAGTCTTCAATCGTGAAATGAGCAGAGTTCCCGAAAGCATCGACAACGTGACGGACGGTCCGCCCCATCAGCGCCATAACAACGGTGCCCTTCCCAACTGAGTCGATCGTCGTACCATCCGCGATCGTAATACGGACTGGCGTCTTCAGGTCCGTCATGGACCGTCGCGCCCCATAGATGCAGAATTGGTATGTGAAACTCACGTCTTCAGCGATCACACCAAGGGCATTCAAATCGTCGGTATTCCATTGTACCGTGGGAGCGATCACTCAGGTGGTCGAAATCAGCATTGACGATATGGGCCAGTGGTCTCTTGTGCATGATCTTCGTCCGTATGTTGAACTCCCAGTGGAAGTAGTTGACTTCCAGGAGCTTGATGGTCTCCGCGTAGCTTGGGCTCTTAACCAATTGAGAGTATCAATAGTCAACAGCGATTGAAGCTTGGTAGTCGCTATGAGTAGAATAAATGGAATTTCAAAGTGACTGAGTTCGAGTTAAGTGAACCTAGCTGACCGATCTATCCTCCCGTGTTTACCAACAATCGCACCAAAGTACAGCGTCTAACTCCATCACGCTCGATCAGGGGTGGAAACGTAAACAGGCAAACTGGTTGCAGATCGCATGTACAAGAGCAACTGCAACTTTCCCTTATATCACCCAATCAAAATCGCCGAATCCAGGGGATCAACCAATCACATACCAGTATTACCACTAGGTTCGCATTAGGGTCGAAGTAGTGTCTCCAGCAACAACACCACAGCAAGCACGTGCCGCGGCAGAGATCTGGTCAGGCAGGCGGCAAAGTGTCAATCGCAACACGCGGGTGGCGGCATATAGACGCAGTTGCAACGGACACTGTTGGGTTGAAGTTGAGGGACGGGACGTCCGTCCCGTTGACGGATGTGCTGTACATCCCTGAAGTTGAAGGAAGTATCATCTCGGTGTCGAGGTTGGCTGAGGAGGGCGTTGTCGGCCAGTTCGAGAAGGACAAGCGTTGTTTTCGCTATCGAAATGCTACTGTGATTTCAGTGCTACATGGACCGAGTTCAGGTAAGCCCCAGGCGAATACGTGTCTGTGTAGACATGCTATGACGCTGTGAGTACCCCTTTGCTTCCAGTTGAGCCTTGTGAAGAATTACTTCGTGCCGTTCAATTCGTTTCAACGGGAGTGCCCAGCGCTAACTGATCGACCGCTATTGTGCTGATATTGGTACCAGCTTCCACGCCATGTTTGCAGTGAGCGACTCTAGCTCACTAGCAATCGCCTTCTTCCAGCCATCACTGCCCACTCCAGTCATAGCCTCAATGTACGCCTTAGGGACCGCCACTGTTGCAGCCATCACCTGGTCACCTTCAATGGTGAGGAGAATGTCGTTTGGCATCGCTCTGGGTTGGAACGTTTTCTGTCTCTACGTCTCAGTTGGTGACGGTGCGAGCACTTGCTTCTTCCGTCCACCCGTCTCTTCAGGGCCCGTTATTTCGTCAATTGACGAGAGCGGGACCGAGCAATCATAGGATAGGTCAGACCATATGGCATAATTGCATCGTTTACGCTCGTGTCACGTTGAAGTGGGATCCCGTCACCTCTTTCAGTAACGGGATGAATGATTTTCTTCGTGTCCACCGATCGCGGACTGAGTGATATAGATTCCAAAGAAGTGCCTTCCTCGTCATCTGCTTCCAGACGCGTCATCAAAGTATTGGTGCCAGTCGTCTCCATAAACCTCACTGTGCGCACGATCTACACCTTCCCAGTTGCAATATGCAGAACGCAATAGCCTTGATTCATCTTCGTAATCAATAAAGCGACACTTGAACGTTTTCGCGTCCGGCTTACGGCGCTTCTTGTCAGGGATATGCGCGTAGCCAAAGGTACCAAACATTTTCATGTTTTTGACCTGCGGCTTGGTACAATCACGTGAGTAATCATTGACCAATGTCCCCACGTACGTACAACCATCTGGCGTCTTGGTCTGCACCGGGCTCATCACGTCCGAGTGAACCAGGTCCAGCATCTCCACACTTTTGACCGGGTGGCACGGATAGTCGTCGGCCTTCCTCTTCTCCATGCAGCAGCCTGTACACACGTCTACACCCTTGGTTCCATCCGCACTATATCTGTCATGCTGTCGCAAAGGCGTGGGTGCGTGCACCACCGCCATGGCTCCTTACGAGGTGTCGGCGCAGCATGACACGCCTCGTCCCCCACTATCTTCAGCTTGTAGGCATTTCCACAGCGCTTGGCCTAGAGTGTTGGGCTGAAGGATACGAGGTTGAGCCGTGTGTTGTAGTTATTGTGTTTCTGTACGGGAAGTTCGAAGATGTGCACCTGCCAGCGGATCTCCGAGAGCTGCTGACTTTGGCGGAGGCTGAAGGTGAAGACGAAGTTGTGTGGCTTCTACTGCAGATTATCTACGTTCTCAAGCAGACATCGCGTCTGGAACGAGTCCATTAACGAGCACCTCATGGACATGAGGTTCACGGATGCTAACGCCAACCTTTGTATACACGAGAGGTGACGGTGATGACAACTGTATAGTGTGTCTTTACGTCGATGACGTGGTGATTGCGTCGATAGAGAAGCTATCGTAACTTCAGTGAAAGCTAGAATCGAGGAGAAATTCCTGATCAAGGACCTCGGACGTGCGCACTACATACTCGGTACCGAGGTCGACATGGAGTACATATCTCTCAATATCAGCCGTGCCGTGTTCTTTGGCAAGATGGCAACGTACGCGCCGGCGGTTGTGGAGACGTCCAAGGAGGAAGTGGAAACACCACAGACAACGACGGACGACAAGAAAATTAAGAAGAAGAAGGCTAACAAGAAGGAGAAGATGCAGACAAACGAGAAGGAAGGCGACAGGAAGGAGGAGGAGGCTGGAGAGGAGGACGCTGAGATGCAGACGCAGACTGTCCCGCCCACGTAGGTACAGGCGAAATGGTTGACTCTACGATCATGGTCTATAGGATCTGAGAGGGATCTGATCAGACATAGACAAATGAATCGATAGCGAGAGCGTGCAGCGAAACCAAGATGGTAGGTGTAATCGAACACGAAAGCATATTGATGCTGGACCTATTAACATATTTTCCTGGTGCCTAGCCTACATACACATTTTCCTCACACCTACCAGCTAGCTGCGGACCTTCGTCGCCTGATCGAAGTTCTGTTCCTTCCAATCTCGCGGCCGTGAGCGCTTTGAAGTGATTGCCCAAGTGGCCGTGTGGATTTGTAGCCTGCTCACGAACATTGGGGCAGAGCAAGTGGAACCAAAGGTCGTCTGCGAGGATAAGCAAGGTGCTTGGGCATTGGGGAAGAATGGTGGATACCAGGCATGAACCTGACACATTGATATCTACATTTCCTTCGCAAGAAGCTGCCGAGTGCCGATGTTGAGCTGGCGTACGAGGAGTCCAAGAACCAACTCGCTGACTTCTTGACCAAGGGTCAGTCCTCCCAGACGCTACACTACTTGATGATACGTAGCAACGTTGTGCCCAAGCTCGATTCATCGAAATGAGCGGGGGTTGTGATTGCACTTCGTTGTCTACTCGGCTGGGTTCCTACCCCTGGGCACACGGATATACGGGTGTCAGGCGTGTGCCATGTTAGGGTTGCAGTTGGTGTGATATGAATGGTGTGATCTGGTTGGGCGATATTTTGGGATCGTGGGCTGTGATTGGACCGTTGGAATCAACTTTGTGGATCCTAGGATTTGACCCATTGGACCGCGCGTCAAATCATTGGTCGTGCCATTTGACCGCGCCTTAAATCGCTGGTGAATCTTTGGAGCGTATACAAGGAACAGAATTGGTATTGCACAGAGGAGGCATGTATTGTGAATTCCATCCAAATTTACAGACTTGGGGCTGTCGGTGGAATCGTTTCTTTACAAATTCAAGTCATTAGTAGAATCGCCCAAACGGCAGACATATCCACATGTCAAGACTGTATTCGTACTTAGTGTAACCAGTATAAACAAGTATTCGCTTGGACAATTCGCCGGCGATTGGGCTTGATCGATTAAACCAATCGCTCAATGTAGTTTTGAATAGAATGCGCAATACAGTAGTAGACCAAGACACCTAACTCAATTGAACTCACTTTCGGATGTCATTTTTTCTGATCACTTCACTGCATATTTGCCATTCCAAGTTCGGAGTAGTGTAAAACAAAGCCGAGTGTCACATAATTAGTATTTCGATTTTTGAAAAAGTCGAAATATCGAAAATTAATGCGTACCTACCTGGATTTAGTTTAGAGCAAACAGTCTAAGTCCCGTACGACATGGACTTACTACCAATAGCTGCCGCGATTGATAGCACGCAGTGGCGGGCCAACTTGTTGATCATGCGCTGGTCCATGGATGACTTGCAGAGTTCGGCCGACATTTCGAGCGGCTGCATCCGCTGCTCCGCCTTCTCGCCGTGTGGCGCGTTGAACATTTCGTCGTGACTCAGGGCGAGGAACGCCTTGATCCGGGCTTTCAGGGTACTAAAGCAGCCTGCGGTAATACCATAGTGTTAGTATTAATGGATACAAACAGCTTTCAAACCTCGTGATGAACGTACCGTCTATCGGATCACACTTCGGGGAGTACCGCCCCAACATAACAGCTCTTGGTCCTCTCTGTCTTTGACCAACTCTTCCGTTTGGCAATGGGCAGGGCGTCGCCAAAGATGACGACGATTGTCTTCTCGGCGAAGTGTTCTCGCTAAACGTCATGTCCTTTTACCGTGTCGTACACGGCGTCCACGAATGCGTCATTGACCTCCATTTTAATGCTGCCCCGACGCTTCGCATAGTGCACCAGGCCGACCTCGACGGAATCAACGCATTGCAGCTGTAGATTAGCGGATTTTGAGAGGCGGAGCATGACAACAGCGCACTGGTCTTTACGGGTCCAGCCTAGCGAGCGCTTGCAATATAAATTGTAGTTGGTCTCGTCGTAATCTACGATAAAGGAACCATGGAGCTCATGCAGTAGCAAACCCTCGCCAAACAGCCTGCGAACAACACAGCATGAAGAGTTTGGTACCCACTTGTGGGGCTTATCCTTGTTATACACCCGCATGCGATTGAAAGCCGACCTCGACGGAAGCATCGCTTCGTCGAAGGCCAGGACCGGTGAAGGAATGAAGTTCTTCTCGAAGCTTGCTTGAAGGGCTGTAATCACGGGTCGAAGTTTCCACCCATGGTTTATGGCTGTTTGAGATCATCGTTGCTGCTGAAATGCATGTTGCATGGTAGATGCTCGAAACCGTCTCGGGTCATGAACTTGTTGAAGCAACCGCGAGGGATTGCCCCTTCATTCGTCGTCTTCCAGTGATGTGCGAACTTTTCCTTGTTCGGCGCAATTGTTCTTGCGATGAGCAGCCCTATAAAAATGCAGAATTCTCTACCAGAAGTGTCAGGTGTTGCTTGTAGGAGGATCTTGATCTGATCAGGTGTCTGTACTTGGAAGTCAGGACGTCTGCGTTGACAGGCTTGCTGCTTAGCGTGTTGAGCAGCCACACGCTTGTCCAAATTCTCCACAAAATAGTCATCACTTGTGCCGGCAATGTTCTCCCACAGATGGGGGGTCGCAACGAGAAAGAATGCTCCCAGCGCAGTTGAAGCAGCAGCCAGCGCTTCGTCAGTAGGCCCGTGGTCTCCGCTGTACATGCGAGGATAATCCCCACTCAACCCCGTATCAGGCAAGGCATCATACGGTTCCTCCATGTACGGGTACAGTTCGTGATTCTCTGGGCCACTCCATTAAACGTGATGTCCTTCAGTACGTCTTGATACACGCTTCCGCATGCAATTGCGGCAAAACCACCAACTTTTTCAAGCAGCGACCAAGTGCAAATCGGGAGAGGTTTCATCGTCGTCAAGGACAGGATCAGGTTCACCACTTCCAAGGTCGTCGTCGTCGTCGTACACTGCATTCTCACTTACGCCGGCAGACTCAAGATCTGCAAAGTCCGCTGGGTCATCTCCAGGCACGATAAAATTTAAGTCGACTAAATACAGACACGATAAAGTTTAGTAACGGGTATCCATAAGGTGTCTACACTATAAACTTGCGGGTCGTTGCGGTGGCGGTCGTTGCACCGTCGTCTTTCGTTTCTTCTGCTTCATATTGGGTCGGACCACAGGCATCGATTTCAGGATCGTTGGCGTCGACGTAGTCGTCGTCATCTGCGTCTGCAGCATCAGAATCAGCGACTAAGCTCCGTCGGGGAGAAGGTGATGCATCGCTCAAATCTTCATCTGCCACATGCGGGGAGGCTGGTATTAGCTTCTCAGTCACGACCTGACGTTGCGGAACATCCATTACTGTAACAGACACGATATATTTAGAAAGATAACCCGTACATACACAATAAGTTGCACGCACCTTGTGAGATCGATGCATTAGCACTCGTCGCGTCTGTATTCGATTCACCAGCATTCCGGACTTCTGTATTCGCTGCGTCAGCACTCAGCAAATCCGTGTTCGACGAAAGATTACCACCGCCTGTAGTAGACGCGATACGGTTAGAAAGATAACGCGTACATACACAATAAGTTGCACGCCCTTTGAGAGTTCGACGTTCCCGAAACTGATGGTCCGTATTGCGCAGTCAATGCGCTACCTGCCGATGCTTTTGCTTTTAATTTCTCAGCCGCGTGTTTCTTCCGCTCCTCTGACAATGAACCATACATTACATGCGCGTTTGAGCCCCTTACATGCAATGCGTTCTTACCCAAGTTGACGCGATCCAATCAGATCATCAACCCCATCTCTCCGACGAAAACACCTGCGCCGCGCGCGTCTTTTTTGGTCTTCCCTGGCTTGAAGTACGTGTAAACATTGAATAAACCCGTATAGGGCTTCGAGTTCCAGCCTTCTTGGTGTAGTTCACGCCAACGAGCTTGAAATCCGGACATCTGCGCTGCAACGGAGGCAATTCTCGAATGAGCGAGAAGTGGATGGCGGGAAAAGGCACCTGCAATCGTCAATACTGATTCCTTGCACCCATCACTTACCTCTATCCTCTAATTATCTGAAAATATGAAGTTCAAGACACTTGCTCTGCTATGCAGGAATAATGGGAGATAAGCCTAATCGTCGTCGACTTCAAGTTTGTATGACTCTATACAAAAATATGTATAACATTCCTTGACGTGTCTGATACAGGATAAGTTTTCTCGGAATCGTGTCTCAGACAGGCTATCGGGTGTGTGTGTGTGGGGGGGGCTTGTTTGCAGAGAGTTCATCACAACCTAACCCATTGCGAAACCTCGCTCATGATATGCGGATGACGATATTTTCTACGAGACTCGGTATATAACTTCTGCAACCGTTGCATTGCTTGTTGAACGTCTACGAGTAGCGAGTGGTGGTTGAGGACTTGACTATGATGGAGAAGAGAGAGTTTCAAACCGAGGGTTTCCTAGAACTGCTCCTGCATGTGTTCAGCTCCTCTTGGCTGTGGGCCAGTACAGTCATTGAGAGTCCACGGGGTTTTTATTGCTTGTGGTGCTTTCCCCTACAGCAACACTTAAATGACAATTACACAATTCGTTTCAAAACCACCAAGTCGTTCACCTTCGCGTACAGTGACAACTCGCGTAACTCGGTCCTCATACCCGAAGTGCTTGAAAGTAGCAAGTCTACATATCTTATTTTCCCCTATCCGGCATTGCTACCGAAGGGAAACTGTGCTCGCCAACTTCCCGAAACCACAGCAGAAACGACAGGTATGTAACAGTGTTAGCATCATATTTTAATAAATATAAATGGTTAGGCCGATAGCGTACCGTTTTGAGAGTTCTCCATCATAAAACTGGTAGCTGCAGATATGATGTACAGGATGGCTACAAAAAAAGCAGGGCTGACACTTCACTCGATTTGAGAGCGAGCATCCTTGAGCTGCACACGGCATCGTAGCGAGAAGGGGCTCTGACAAGCCCTTGTCTCGCAGAGGGGCACGTCAATTGCTAGTGGCGACCTTAGCTAGCAGAAAGAGGTCAACTACTTCTGCACTTGGCAAAATAAGAACTGTGAGCTTTTTTTTTGCTAACTTAGCTGTTGGCCACTTAGTCTTGGTTTTCAATCTGGGAACGGAACAGCAGAAAGAAAAACGTGAGCCTTGTAATAGCTTCTTGGTACCCTCGCTACCGGGCTTGATCACCCAGTGCTGATTGCGTTCAAGACTCGTAGGCAGACGGTCGACAACTCATTCTTCCGCGCCGGTGTTTTCCCGTTAGACAGCACGACCTATTTGTTCGTTCGTTTCTCGTTCGTTCGTTCTCTTCCTACTCGTTTCTCTACAGCACCTGGCTAACGTACTCCACCATGTCCGCGCCTAACCCTAAGAAGCACTTGACCGACACCAACCACGACCGCTGCGACGAGTGCCTCGGGCACTCGTTCCACAATCCAGTTCGAGGTCGACTTGAACGCACACTGACGTCCCACGCCGCACACTCCGCGCCCCTGTCGTTCACGACCACACTAGGTCACCGTCGAGTTCGTTCCGTATGGAGCTCGGCGCTGCGTCCACCGCCGGCCACTCCTCGTATCGATCGTCCGTGTCGAGGGTGAGCGAGGGGCCCAACTCGTTCGTCTCCTCGGCTTGCGTCGCAGCATGCAAGTTGGCAACTGAGAGCTCTCAAGCGCCGTGTGCTGTCGATCTCGGCGCCGCCAGCTGACTGCGGCTGCTCACTTCGCTTTGCCGGCTTTCGGCGACTTTTCAGCCAAGATCTCGCTGCGATCTTCGTAGCCGCGACTTTCCAAAGACCGTGATGGCCGTCCATCGTCGAGAACCACGACTGCTTGGGCTCGGCAGCTCGTATCATCCGCTTCCTCCGCCGCCCGTTGGCCCGTCACTCGCCGGGATCTTCGTTCCATCTCCGTTCGTGTGTGTCGGTCGTTGGTGTGGCCAGCAGCCATACTCAACCTGGCACAGTCTATTCGCAGGTGCTTATACTGTAGGCAACGGACAGTTGAACCTCGACTGGACGTTGCCCTCGTTAGCATTAGTCATGTCAGTCCAATTAAATTGAATGGCATGTACGAAGCAAACTGAACAATGAAGTACTAGCTCGTTATCCGCCCCATAGAACAGCGCAGCATTAGCAATCGGTGGGGGTTGACTGCCGCTCTAGGGAACGCACTGCATGACTCCACGACAATCGGATGCCGTCGCTCTCACTTGGTCTGCATCTCCACTCGAAGTATAAAAGTACTTTCAAAAGGTTAGTAGTACTCATGTAGTACCGTGAGAAGAAGCAAATCAAGGATATTACTATTATGACTACTACAGTAAATTTCCCCAATAGAGTTCGACTTCAGTAAAAAGAGTAATAGCATCAGGACTATTGACTACTTTCGCGATCAGTACTACTCCACCCTGCTTACAGCAGGCATCAACCACAACGCCGGCATTATGATGGACCCTTGTGACTAATAGTCGTCTTCCACCGTCACTCTATTAGCAAGCCAGGGCCCGATCGTCCCGGGGGCAGCGCAGTTCGTAAGAACCAACACGACTTCTTGTCGATCTAAAATCCGTAGTGTTGTTCCCTGCCGCTTGAGAGCGTACACGACATCCCTAACGGTGACGGTCTTCCGGTTATCATGGGCTGTGTACACCACAGCGTCTCGTATCAGGTTGCTGAGGTACACCCGAAGTACTGCACGCGTCTCGTAGTAAACAAGACCATATATACGTTTCACACCCGCACGTCGAGCAAGTCGGCGTACAGCCGCGGTAGTGATCCCTTGGATGCTGTCTCGGAGAACCCTTCGATGGCGCTTGGCACCCCTTAACCCCTACCTTGAACACCTTTTACGCGTCCTGTCATGCTTTCTGGGGTTTGCCGCAACTTGACAAAAGAGCCGTCACTGTGCAGCCATAGCCCAATGAATGAGAGAGATGAGCAGGACCGTTGTTCTACATGTGAACCAATACGGTATCGGTCAACTTCAGCAGCATTTGAAGCAAAAACCTCGATTCTGTGTGCTCCAAATGCAATCGTTTACCTGGTATTTGTATTTCGGAAATGTCTACAATGCACGTAGATCCTATTAGTTGAATCGCGCAAAAAAGCTCTCTAATGTTACTTTCAGCATTGCGATGCTCTGCAATACTTCTTTATGGCGATGCCTGGCTACTTGCTGGTGCAATTTCTGCTGTTCAACAAGTTCTTGAAGCCGTGAGCTTGAATCGCCCATTGTCGCGCTTTGTTGTTGCCGTGCGACGCACTGTTGCAGCTACAATAATATATGCTCAATATCCCCCTTGTGCTGTAGCACAGCAGGTATGCTTGGATCCATTGGACTCACCATGGGTGGCTGCAAGATGGAACCCGGCGCCTTTGTGGGCGGATTGCCTGCTCTATCGGTTCCCTTAGCCCCGTCCTGCCGTCTTATGATTGCGTTTGCCGATCGGGTTGCGCATACAAGCTCTATGCCAGCATGTTTGGAAGCAATAGTCATGTTGCGAAACTTCCTCTTCAGGCTAGTTCCATCGCGTGGCTTCGATCGCTGGTTCATCGACGCATTGTACGCGGAGGCTACGGCTTCCCACTCAGCTTTTGTGGCTGGTAGGTGGTTCATTACGAGCGCCAACAAGCGCTTCATCTCTCCGATGCTGTAGTTTGTTGATCCCTGTCGTTTTGTCATCTGCATCCATGAAGTGAGTACGCTAACTACACTAACCTGAAGAAAGTAGCATGGCTCGTTCTCACCTGTCGTCTGCTGCGCCACTTCGGAAATGCCAAGAAGAAGCTGGACGGTCGCAAATGTGTATCCATCGTCCACTCCGTAAATTGCGATGAATTACCATAATTCACCGGGGATCAAGGTTACAGTGATATAATGAAGTATGTAATACACATTCAACTTGTGCTTCGCTACACTACAGCTTCGGGCGCTCACACACTACAACCCAGGGCGTTTCCAGCTTAGCTGACTCAGTCGCGTTGTGAGCTGACATTGCGTTTCGGCATATAGTTGCAGATTGGTGTAGTCGTTGATGTCCACAACGCAGCCTGGAGGGGAAGAAAGTTAGAGTCGCTCTCCACATTCCACACGGTAGCGGTTAGAAAAAGCAAATCAATATCGTGACGATTCGCTTCGTATGGCTCCCGAAACACCTAGCAAACATTTGGGTTTAGTAGTGCACAGAACTCATCGTTTTCAAAACTCAGTAGCATACAATTACCATGTCCTCGAGACTTTCCGGCGCGTGCGCATCCACGAAATGAAGCCGAACCAGTTTCCATTGCTTGTACCAGTGGTTGGAAACCCAAATAAGCCTCATTCGAACCACCACGTGGTTGCATTGGGCATCTTCTTGTAGACGCTCCTTCAAACCTAGCAGCCCCACTAAAACAGCACGCAATATCAGTCGTTACTATACTTACGAAATCAAAATCACATACCGTCCACGGTGTCCACGATAACCAGGCTGCCATCATTAGTCCTTGAAGCCAGCAGCTATCTCATACGCTCGTACGCAGTTGGTGTTGTTGCACTTACGCCCCGACTCGTATGGCTGGGCTGGACTTGGTGGGCCATCTCTTCTCGTACTTTTGTAACGGCCTTTCTAGGCTTTCTAACTACCTTAGGAGGTTGTGAGTCCTTCCCGGACTTTCCTGTCATCCCTCCAAATGAAAAATGAAATCAGCTATCGAGGGTAGGCTGAAGTTGCTTATGCAATACACCTTTCTTGTCGTGAAGTGCCGTACTCAAGATTGGCCTGATAAATACTACATTGGACCACTTCAAAAGATATAACGTGCGGCCAAAGCAAAATGTGGAAGCCTTTGCCAATACGCATGCTGGCTGGACAATTCGGAGAAGGTGTTGGGTGGTTAAACGAGAATCGGGAGTCTTGCTATTGAATATTATATACAGATTTCACTCATGGTCGCTAAATACCCGTGCAGTACAAATAATTCATACAGAGGTGCAAACAACACAATGTGCCAATAGCCATGCAGACCAGGTCAATGAGCACGCTTATTTAGAATCTAAGGTATAGTGCCGACTGCTGCTCTGGCCAAGCCTACGTGGGCGACAGCAACGATAATCTCGAGAGCCAATCTTAAGCTCCGCAATATCTAAAAGTAAACCTGCTTCTGCCTAAGCGCTACCAAATCAATCTTGCATGTCGCTTGAGAGTTGGAAGATTGTGATATGTAACTCGCGTTAACAAATAAATGACATCCGTGCCAAACTTTCTGCGTATTATTGTTGCGATAATCGAAAGGGTTGTGGTGACGCGTGACCGGGGAGGTCTTGAAGAGCCGATTTCAGATCCCAACAAGCTTATTCAAGCTCTAAAGTCGCGGTGAAGCAAGTATGTCATTGTCACCAGATTATTAACAATTCTCGTGCTCTGGTTGAGAGCAAACCGTGAACTAGTGCTGCAGACCACTCGAATGACTGCGAACAGCATGAGGAAGGATGCAAATGAACCGACATCGTGCCGAAAAGGCGTTTATCATCAACTTCAATGTAGCGGACAGTGAACCCATGAGAAGTAGGAATGCATGTTAACGGCAAGTACGAGCTAGCGCTAGTGGGTGAGCGAGCACGCTCATCCCGGAACCTGTGGAATATAGTCGACTGCTGCTCTGGCAAAGCAGACGTGGCAACCACATCGGTGACCTCGAGAGACGATCTCGGGCACCACAACATCTAAAGACAAGTCTTCTTCTGTCTAAGCACTACCAAATCCATCTTCCAGCTCACGTGTGAGCTGAAAGATTGTGACAGTCATGTAGTAGATGAACCCGACCATGCATACTGACAAGCGCTCGTTGCTTCAGCTATGACTGAGCATGAACACCGTAGTGGCGCGTTCCAACAGTCAATGCCCGAAACCTTCATCATGTTGAAGTAGATGCAGGATTTAGCTCCCGATAACAACGAATAGAAGGTTAAAGAAAGCAGTGACGATTCGAGCTATAATATACGGACTACACCACCGCCGAAGCGCACGAGAACTTTACAATCTGTCGACGACGAGTTTGACAAAAACAGTGATGCAGTCCCGCTGAAGCAGTGTCCCCAACTAGTCGGACCGCTGATCACTTTCCAAATGAGAGTTAAATGACAAACAAGTTCAAGGTTGGTGGGTTAATAACAAAATCAAAACTTGACTGATCGTTCATTAGAACTTCTACTTAAAAGAAGATTTTATTAAGTCCTTGAAAGCGACCCTGAATCCAAGTACAAATGACGTCTTTCCGCATATGTTGTTAGGTTTAACTACATCCATTCCCTGTCCGATTACATCATGGGCCCTTTGCAACATACGTTAAAGTAGTGTCCGTTCCGGCCACTTCGGCAGATTTGTAGCTACATTTTACGAATGGACAAATAGGTACTTTGCAGCAGCTGATTCGATGTGGAGCGCTCTGTCGAACAAGTTATACAGACAATGGGTACTAATAGAAACTTTACCACGCTAATGCACTTTTTTTATGGATGAACCACGCCTGATTTATAATATGGATGTCATGAGCCAATAGGTACAGTGTTGGTGCTGGTGTCAGCATTACGTGGGGAATCATGCCAGACCATGGATCTATAGCCCTAGCCACAGCACAACACGTGATGGGGCGTTTATTCTACTCTCGTCGAGGCATGTACATAAGTGCTTCCGGCTAGATACATATGTATTCCTTTTGCTTATTTATTAATTTGCTGCTTACTGCTTATCAACCCCCCCCCTCCCCACCACCAGCAGCAGCATGCAAGTGAAAATTTGAGACGAATGGCTACGTTGTCTTCTACGCTGCCGTGCATGAAGACGTGATCAAAACCTGGAGATCCTTGTCCCGCAACCCCCCGAACGTATGGTTCACCGACGGTCTGCTCGGCATCAACGAGGAAGATTCTTTTGGCGACGAAGGTTTTGTCGACGATGGACGCTTCATTGACGATGAAGGTCGATTTCAGGCTGTTGTTCCGGACCAAGACGGTCGAAACATGTCACGAGCACTAAAACGCTTCTACCGAGCGTTCTTCCGCAATGCCCGCGCGTACGATTGGCGCTTGATCAAGAAGCTCACTCAGACTGCTGACGTATCTGCTCGCCGATAATTTTCGTCGGTGCCGATTGGAGCTGCCATCATGGATGCCAGCGCCCTCCCTGGATCGATTGTTGTCGATGATGATACGTGTTTCTAAACGTATGGTTGGAACAGCAAGGTAGCGCTCCACTCTAACCGTCGGTTGGTTGAACTGAACAAGGGCGATATCATGCTTTGTCGCGGCGACCTCGTTGTTGCACCTGTGGGCTACGAGACAAACAAAGTCTACCTCCATGCCTACCTGGATTCACCTTTCTCTGAGCGCTCAGCCAATCATCATTCCCAGATCGTTCAAGAGATCGACAACACTGGCTCCCTTGAGGATCCATTCTGCCTTTTGTGGAAGTGCACGTTCACGGGAAGCCCTCTTGCCGTCCGTCGGCACATAAACCGGTTCCATGGGGTGCGTTTTTAGCGCGCGCCACATCCGGTGGAAGGCTATGTGGGTGTAGCCAGCTCCGATCCAGTAACTTCAGCTACCACTACTTTTTGTCAATTAGTGTGCACGTTTCCTTAGCTTAAGGTGACTGCTAATGGATATTCCTTTTGATGTAAAGTTGTCACCGTGCGGACATTTCCCTTCGCAGCGTGTATGAGTTCCATGCATTATCTTGCCATTTCCGCCTATTGACTCACGGTTAAGATAGCGGCGCACTGGCTCCTCGTAGATTTCATCCATGAGGTCAGGCGCTGTCACGAGCAAGTCATGTTGGGTGCTGTTGTACGAGATGTATTGGTACTACCTGATTGTAGGATCATCGGAGCGGGTTGTAGTGCATGTGGTGATTTAGTTCAGAGAACTTCTGACGCGTTTACAGCCTTCTAGTGAGTATTGAATACGATATTCGAGGGGTGTACGACGACATAGCTACACAAATTGTCGTGAAAACCTCTACCGCTCGCTTTTTCGTCTACGAACTGGTGGCACAAGGACGACAATTGAGCAGCTTTGCTAAGTCTCTGTCTGCCGAAACTGCAAACTATCGGAAAGGCACAACACCACGCAGTCGTGGGCGGTACGACTTGGAACTAATTATATACACTTTTATCACTAATATGGACAGAGGATCTAGCGAATTACTAGTATTGGTGAACTATTACAAGTGTAGTTGTTGTAGACGGCTCGGTATGCAATACACGACTACCTGTTAGCTTGTGTACGTGTCTGAATTCTGTAATTTACGGATTGTTTCCAAGCAGAGACGTTCTAGTCGGTCTTCTTCATCTAGTGCCGACTGAGAAGGACGAGCCCAAGTTGTTATATCGTTTTTCAACAGCTTCAAAGTCGTAAATGCCTCCCTTGTCGTCACACGTGACACGAGCAGATACGGCTGCTCTTTTTTATTTGATACAGCACTGTTCGATCGCCACTCGGTGACTACCATCGCAGCCAAGGTTTCGCCTTGAATTTTATACACAATTGATGCCACCGCACATACGATGGGAAACTGTCGTATTCGTAGTGACAACTGACGAGGTACACCAGCAATCGATCCGGGTAGAGCAACATCACATGGATCACATGGATTATACGCTTGGGCGTCAAAAAGAGTGGGAAGAGGCTGGCATCACTGCATCCAGGCAACGCCACAGCAGACCTACCGCGGTCAATCCGCACTAATACAGCAGGTGGAGGAATTATCGGGATTTTTACAGTAACATCAGCAGCAGTGTCATGCACCAACCTAAATTTAGTTCCAGGGTGATAAATGATTTTCTCCAGACGTCCCAGAGTTCCATTGGCTACCATATTCTCTGCTCGTAATTTCTGCGAAACTCGAATTGGCATACCAATAATCATGTCCAAGTAGGGAGCCATCCTACCAAACTTGGTGTCTGGAAAACCCATAACCATGGCGACTTCTGAATGGTTTAGTGTTTTCAGTTTTCCCATAAAGTTTGCCACTATGCGCACAGGATATTCCCCGTTAGGCAATAGCTTGGATACAGTAGAAATAAACAAACGGTTGATTGCAACCCTGGTTGTATTATCGGGTGTCACAAACGTGCCTGACGTCTGTCTGGCAATTGCCAAGTCCAAACATTTATCATCAGCACGTGCATCGATCACGCGCGAATTGATAATGTCAACAAAATTAGGTGTCCAGATGTCTAATCAAGTTTGCTCGCATCCACGTCCCCACTCAGGGTCATTTTGAAATCTGACAGTCTCTTTCAAAATAACGACCATCACGAACAAGTTCCACAATTGAAATCCTACAAGCGCATCGGTCGAGATTTTCGTCTTCTTCGACGTTTTAGTTGGGTCCAAGTATAGTGGTGCTCCACCAACAGGAGGCAATTGCAAAAAATCACCTATCAAGATTATGTGAACCCCGCCAAAGACGGCACCGGGAACGCGCTTAGCCACCCGCAAACACTTGTCTAACAGAGCTAGTTGATACTTTTCATCATCAAAACTTCATCGATGACTATTAGTTAAAGATTCATGATTGATTCAGTTGGTTGCGCTTTTCGTAGTTGCAGCAAGAAACTTGCCAGCGTTCGTGCATTAATAAGTGGCCCGTCTTGTAGTGCCGATTCTACACGAATCTCTGCACTAAACGTAATTTCTGTTTGTCTCCATCTTGATAGAAGAGCTTGTCCAATTGCTTTCAGAGCATAATGGCGCCTCTCATTTAGGGTGTATACCGTCGATGTTTCGGCTATGCTCGCAAACCTCTTCAATGGTCTTGGTGATTGCTGCAAAGTAAAACATGGCCACCATTGCATGTTTCGATCTTGGAAGCACTCATCTCGATCTTGGCGCCACTTGAGCGCAGCTACCGCAATTGCTACTTGCGAATCCAGGCGTTTCTGAAACTTTGCGACGTACTTGCAGCAATAGTAAATTCTATCAGTGACATCACTGCCTCCAAGCTGGACTTGGATATCATGATTGCACCTGAACGTGGCCATTATTTCGTAGTTAAATCCATTGACATACTCATGCCCCAGCTTTCGACGTAGCTCTACTCCCGATGCATTAAACGAAGTACGATCAACTATATCACGAGGAAAGCGATAGCGGCAAATTGCATCGTTCTTCGTTGACCTAAACTGTTTGAAACAACTATTCGTGTGATTCTATAAGTGTTGGTTCAATTGAACAACCAAAGCAGAAACCATGTAATTCACAGCAGATCGAGTCATTCGATCATCAGCCACCGACGGAGGTGAAACTTTAAATAAGCGAGTCAGCGCATCTATCTTGAATCAATTGTCATCCTTCTTACATATGCCCGCCCGGCTGCGGTTCTGACGATGTAATGGCTCCGCCGAAAACACACCGACCTCAGCATCGCCTTTCAAACTTGCCAGAATTGCCTCACGATCATTTATAATATCCACTGCTTTCTGCTGCTGAACCTCCTTATTCGATAGACTAAGCTGCCACAGCGGCCCCTGACATGGACGGAATTTTAGCAAAGCGCTACGTAACAAGTGTTGTGAGCTAAATTGAAAGCGACAAGAACCTCATGTGGTTCTGTTGCTTTGAGACGTTCACATGCTCGTTTTCCTGCTATAGGATCTTTACGTACACAGTCAGGAACAGGTAGTCCCATTAACTCCGAAAACGGTGCGCCCCACTGAGAGCATCCACACTTTTCAATATCAATCGGCAATACATTTGTCACGATATGCTGTACATACAATGATATCCGATCTTTGAAGAGATTTTCGTCTGGGCTTTTGAGCATGCGCTCGATAGCGGTTGAGTTGGGAGGACAATTATTTAGCCATAGTAAGAAATGAATGTGCAGCGTCCCTCTTCCCTGTGTTTCGACCATGCCGAAATATGCCATTACGTCACTCAGTACAGTAATCCTCGAAAGGACAACCGTTTTTTAGTTGCTAGATCGATTCCGAGTACATGTTTAATAAATACATCAACCTGACGCATAAACAGCCGTGTTGTGGCACAGTCGTTTCTTAGATTTGCTTCTTTCAATTCGCCCACTTCTGGCAGTCGCGATTCCAACAAATCAAACAATGTTTCTACGGAAGAGACACCAGCGTAGTGTCCAAAGACCAGCGAATTATCAGTGTTAGGAGTTATCGGAACAAACAGAGCTGGCAGGCCAAAGCGTGTTTAATAAGCAAATGCTTTGTGTCTACATTGTGATCTCTCCAAATTACTGGCCCACATGGATCTGCTCCCAATCTCCACTGTTGCTAGGATTTTTTGAGCAACAGTGTGAGTTTGTGGATGCCATGGAAGCAAACGTTGGCGCCTTCTCTCGTTTTCAAGAATCGCTCGTCCAAGTTGCTCTCCTGTAAGGCTTTCGTATCCGTCTAAGCGCTTAGGAAATCGCTGGCAGCGAAAAAGATTTTGAATGTACATATTTCGCAACGAGATACGGCCAAACGCAACCAGCGAGAAGAACTCATCTTCAGCGAACTGGCGCTCACTCAACATAGTGTAATACTTCATACATTTATGAGCAGACACACTAACGTCTCGATCTTCACCAGGGTGCCCCCGTCCAAAAGGGAAAAAAAGGTGGGGGAACATGCGAGCAAATAGATCTCCAGAAGCATAATTGGATATTTTATCAGTTACGAATCTCAAATTGACGCTCTTTGACGGCCCCAACATTTGCTGTTACTGGGTGCTCCCTCGCCACTACAGGCGTGAATGCCTCCGATAGACCCATCCGACGTTCTATGATATTGGACTCGTTATCTTCGCTCATCACTGGAATCACATCATTATCACCGCGAATATTTTCTTGTTCTTGTTCATCTCTTCGTCTAAGTAACCCGGAATGTCGTCGACATGTTTCATGAACGTATGGTCAACATCACTGTCTAGATACGTAGAATTGAGAACTAATTCGATTTTCTTGATTCCCTTGTACAAGTGGTTCTTTTCACAATAGAACTTGAATACTTCCTTGACCTTTCGATTGCGAATTGTATACATCTTTCGCACTTTTTCCGATTGCGCTGGATCAAATTCTTCCACCATGACCACACGATATGAATGCGCATCTGCAATCGATCGAGGCAATAATAAAATAGGAGGAGCAGGAGTACAATCAAAGGCAAGGCAGTGTGAACGAATACATTAGTGCCAACCACCGCGCATCACGCGAGTAATAGCAGCAACATCTACCAGCTGAGTCATGAGTCGTTCGGGCAGAGTTAAACCACACAAATGGTCGCCCAGTCTTCCAACATAAAACCCATTTGCGATCGAAAACTTTGGCAATTTGCGTTTCTCAATCGACGTATTACACTCATCACACACGGACAGCCAAGCACATGGCGTTCTCAAATGATCCAAGTAACAATGTATTCCACGAGGTGAAACCATAGTGCCGTTCAGATCTGGTAAATGAGGTGGAGCACAGTTCTGTGAAACGAGATCGTCGGGAAGGTTTTTTGCCGGGGCCACCTTTACACTTTTCCTCATCTTATCCATATAACAAGAATTTTCATCATCTATTCGACGTGTTTCTCGTCGAAGTACAAGTCGATCACATACAGCGCAAACGCATTCATCCATCCCTCCAGCGCTCAGAGCGTTTTGGAGTCGATATAGGCAATCTGCGCGCTGGTTGGGGTGAAGTTCATTGTCGAAAGTTTCGTTTTAAGCATTACTCCTCCGTTCGTCGTATTGGAAAATACTGCTTTTATTCGCGCTGTCAGAATTACTACGGTGTTGTTGCTCTCGCTTGCACGCCCTTGCTCGAATATTAACTTTATTGCTTTCGCGACGACGAGCCCGTAATTGAAGTTGCCGTAGTCGATTAAGCTCGCGTATTCGTTCAATACGTAAGCCGATCTAAATGTCTCCTTCATCACACTGACTCTGCCAGTCTTGCGTTGTAGCTGTACCGCTATCAACGGTTTCATCTTTTTGTAGCCGGCGAAAACACTTTTGCCACAAGGAGAAAAAAACTGACGTGCAGTCCCTCCGCATTGGAAACTGGCACTAGCGTTAATATTATCCGATGGGAGGTTGTGTCGGCGCTTTCCAAACCGATGCCGTTCTTTCTCGTGATAACGATCTAGGTGCGTTAACAAATCGTCCTCTTCGACCGGCTCCTTGCGTTCTCGCTTACGCTTCTTGTTTTCCATTCCGCTTAGTTGTTTGTGACTCGACCTGTACAAGATGAAAACGGCTGTGATGAATGAGCTAGCAACAACAAGTCGTATATGCCTCCTGCCGAAGCTGTCGTCGTACAGTATTGGTCTATCCATGAAGTTGTGGACCTCGCTGGCCTGTCTGTACTTTTCATTCACAGGTAGGACGTACTGTATTGGACTTTCATCGAGATTGTGGTCTTCGCAGATATTTTTGTCCATTTTATCTTCTTCCGACGTTGTTTTGCCAATATCACAACTATTAGTATGACAGCCTCCTTGTCGAATGATCCAGGTTGCTAAAATCGTGGACACAAAACGGTTAAGCGACGCCACCCCAAGCCAATTTATTCATTCGTCATTCAAAGGAATGGAGGGACAGGTAAAAATAAACGATGGGTTGTGTAATCTCACCTCAAATTAGAAAGCGAAAAACAGAGAAGTCATTTCGATTAGTTGTACGTCGAGCAGCGCTGGTAATTCGCATGCTTGCAACGAATAGATGACTCACAGTGGTGTCCTGGACAGCCTAGCAATCTCACCCGTGGATCAAAGTCGAAAGCGGAGTAGGCCTTCTCTACATGTGCATACTCTTGCCTTTTCTGGTTAATGCGCAATCGATGAAAGCATTATTCGTGCTTCAACGTAAGCTTTAAAGGTTTCGCCGTTGACTCGCAACTGCGCGCATACGCAGCCTGTTGCACACTCAGGGCATACACTGTTTGGCCTGTTCACAGTGTCGCCAAATGTTAGCAAATAGCGCACGCACCAACAAATCTAGCAAGCTAGTAGTGCATGTAGGGCAGGGACTTACGGTGTGCACGCTTCTCGGCTTTCGCGGCGCGCGCACGTGCAGCTCGATCGGGAGCGGTGGACACCCTTTTCATGGCGAGGAAACGCGCTACAGGAGATACCCGACTGCTCCACACTCGAAGCCAATGAGCATTCGTGTATACCTACCACGTTGGCCCTCCAATTCTAACACACATGCACAAATGCTAAACAAACAAATGCAAAACAGATACGTCAGTAGCCGTATCAATTCACAGTGAACGCAACTTTTTACCTGGTTTGACTCTGGAATACTGGATTATGGGGTATCCCACACTAGCACGAGCTGCAGCAAAATGGAAGTGAGTGGAATTGGCCTCCCATCCGTTAAAACTCAGACTCACGGTTTCCAGAGCATGGCTTCAAGCCCGGTGCTTTGGGAGTTCTTCACCTTGGTCATGTATTTGCACACCTTAAAGCCACGCCACGTTCACGCCCAGGGTACGTCGCTCCACGGCTGCATACCACGCCATACATAATGCACAAACAACATCAGTCATTAGTACCCGTAGCATGTACAACACAGCCAAACGCAGGGTACCAACCTCGACCGCCGACGTTCGTGCGTTCCACGACCGTGCCGGCCGTCACCTTCACGCCCAACGTTTGTCGCGCCACGGATGCATACGGCGCTGTAAAGCAAGCACAAATAACATCAGTCATTAGTACCCGTAGCATGTACGGCACAGCAAAACGCAGAGTACCATCCTTGGCCGCCGACGATCTTGCCTCCCACGCCGTTGCCACCACCCACGCGATGGCCCTTCACCTGCGCACACACCATCGCGTTAGTGTAGCTCCACAAATTAATAAAATAATCCGAAAACTAACCGGAGCCACTGCGAAAATATTTTGGTTGCTGACGCTTGCGGGTCTGTGTGCAAATGCGATAGTGAGGATGGTCTAAGCCTCCACAAGAGGGTTCATTACGTATTACGTACCGTATTGGTCGCTTCCAGAAGAAACGATCCTTGGGCCGTTACGCGCATCCTCTTGCCTTCTCTGGTCTATTGCTTCAGTGCCACTGCGCTCGGCTGCAGCACGATGTTGTCGCCACGCTCGTTGTAGTGGCGGCGTTTGACTGTGCAGCAGGGACATCGTTGTGGCGGCGCTAGGTTGCAGCTATCGGCAGTGTGTAAACGCCACATAACTACCTAAGTAAGTAAGTAAGTAAGAAATACCGGTCCCGAGGCCGGTTGGCGATCCGTACAATTGTTGTGTACACGTACATACATAATACCGACCCTAAGGCCCGTTGTTATCCGTTGCTCCCATACAAACGTTGTGTACACGAACATACATTGTAATACCGGTATAAAGTAACGCACCGTTACTGCGTGGTTCCTGAAATCACATTTTATTTTTGCGAGGCGTATTTGGACAGTTTATGATACAATTACTACGTAATTATACTCGATGGTGTAGCCTCTACGAAGAAAAATGGAACCAACAAAAGTTAATTTGGTTCCTACTTTGGGGCAAATCTCCGAGTTGCAACCTGTCGGTGGTCCACACAACCCCCCGTCTTCTTATATCGTTGCCGTCCTCTAAATTCGTCGTTCTCCTGCTCATGAGCACTCGAGCCTCGCCGCCAAACATCCATCCTCCCCGCCGTGAACATCCACCTGCCGCAGACGGACGTGGAGCAGCGTTTGGCATTATCACCGAAGTGGTAACGCCAAACACCAGGGCAATAAATGACGTGGGTCCTGCGGCAGGACTCCTGTCGAACGTCACGCAGACATCACTCTCGGTCCCCTAGAACCACTAAACTTTAAACTGTATACAAACTATACCCTTCTCTATACGATAGTAGATGGGGTTATCATTTTCAGGAGGAATGAAGCCTCATGCGGAAACCAGATTGTTAAAATCCTCACAATCATTGTGAGGTAGCTGCTGAACGTTTTCTTTCGCATTTAACTCTGGATGCTTAAGCTGATGAGACCAAAACAGCAGGCTTTTCGGGCCTGCCAAATATCCACAAGCTCACACAGAGCTCGTTAGTCAATGTTTCCATACATCAATAAGTGGAGTATATTCTAAGCATAATGGGGGTGCTCGCACGACACAAGCATGTCTGGTTGTCAAGATATGGTGCGGTGAAAACCGTATCCAAGCCTTCGCGTCCTCCCTTAACAATTGAACGACTTTATTTTCGATTTAGTTCTTTCTAACGCGTTCGTTAGATTGTGGTCGAAAGT
>LGTU01000673.1:0-20256 GCA_001314425.1 Phytophthora pluvialis | reverse complement strand
AAAAAAACATTGCTGTCAACTGGATGTCCTGGCTAACATTCGAGACATTAGGATAGGATAACTCACTCCAACCAAACCTTTACGAAAACGCCAGTATAATACCAACGAGTTTCCGCCACTTCAAAACTCAAACATTCATTCTGGGCCCCTCGCGCTCGCGTTTCTATTCCTCCTAATCTTCAGAAGCGCCTCAACAACTGAATTCAACCAACAAGCATCGAGACTTCGTGAGGCGTGAAAATTCTCTTCAGCAATTCGAGGAATCGCCCTGTCAGTTTGGTTAGTAATCCACATCCAGTATCCAAAATATTTTCTTGCTCAGTGCCTAGGAAAGTCATTGGGAACTATTGGAAAAGAAACGATATCAAACACGCTTGAGTCCGCTCTTCACCCACAAAATCATTATCAACTGGAAATCCGCTATACGTGTACATCGTACCCCTTCTGTCGAATCCCTTCTGACCGACCTGTTCTACATGCTTAATCATGAACTTGCCGATATCAAACTGCCCTCTTTGTGTGTGGCTGCATCCACAACAGTACAACAGTGCGCACATACCCCCCTAACGGCTTTGAAGGCAAGTACTGATTGAAAAATCAACGTTCTGTTTTGCTTTAGTGTCAAGGTTTTCAAGACCTGGTCAGATGCCAATGTGCGAATGAAGTTCTCGATCTTGCCGTTCCCACCTGCCCCGTCCTGTGCTTCCTTCAAAACCTTTAGCGGCAAATCTGCAGGTTGACTTTGATAAGCGAACTTCAGAATCGGCATTTATCCGCGACGAGCTCCAGCAATGAAAGTCTCGTGCATGAATTCTCGCGAAACATGCTCTTCTACAGAAAGAAACGTCACGATATCCTTTACGAGGTCGGCCTTCTTGCGGTGGGCAGCTTCCAAGAATACTTTTAAAGCACCTCATGGGGAGTGCGTCGCTCGTCGTACAGAAACTTCATCAAGTCAACGTTGCGACACTTAACCGCAGCAACGAAGGCCTCAACCAAAGCTTTGGAAGACAGGCGGGCATCGCATCGCAAAAACTCCATGATATCACTTTTATTGGATTTCGCAGAGTACAAAAATGCTTTATTGGATTTCGCAGAGTGCAAAAATACCTTTTTTCAATGCAGACGGAATGCAGGGCTCGTTGAACAAGAGCTGAATAACTTTGGCTTCGTCTCTGCTGTTCAGATCAAGACATTGCTCGAAAGCTGCAGTAATAGATAACCTTCTCAGAGATTTGTTCGTTGGCGAGCAAAATCTTCATCACAGACGCGCTACTGGAAACCGCAAAACCTCGATTGTTACCATGTGGCGAAGCACGTTTCAAATTGTATAGGAACATTACCTCGTCAAGACTTTGATACCAGGAGCTGCCTTTTGAATGCTTCATCGAAAACTTGTGTTGACACCCGACCTGTACCGACCAAGAAGTTCACGACATCATGATTCGCCGCTCATGTTAAAGCTTTCTCGATCCAGGATCATCACGCCTGTTGATATACAGACACTTGACAGCGTCATGGTGACCCGAATGCGCCAGGTCCACGAACAAATTCTTTCCACGCCTGCTTTCTGGGTAGTTCTCATCGATCCTCTCAGCGAGTGCCGTTTGACCTTTATCCAGTACTGCTACAAACGCTCATTCCAGGTTCCAGGATATCTCCATTTGATTGTTCAGGAACTCTGCTACGTCTGTATCACCCCCAAGAATCGCCTTCAAAAGTAGGTCAGCCGAGGGTCATCTCAAATACCCCCCGTAGCGTGCCGTATGCGGCATCACGAATTTTACCACATGCAAATGTCCATTAGCCGCTGTAGCACCCAAAGCATCCTCAATCACGAGGGACCAGGACGAATTGTTGTCGCGGGTCAGACCGAACAACAGCTTCACGATGTCGAGGTGGCCGTTCTGAGCTGCTGCCGCAGCTGCCTTTCCCACTATAGCTTTCTTGTCACCACCAATCACCACGTCCACCGACGTTGCTGCATCCTCAATACCGAAGATCTTGTTCAGTGTGAGCTCTACCATGTCCTGTTGGTCTCTGGTGGCTGCTAGCAATATGGCCACCGTCAAGTCGCACTCAAACCTGTCTAGGACCCCTTCAGCCACTTCAATTGGTGCGTTGCAATTGCCTCCTGCATGGCCCCAGCTGGCGTCATTGCCAGCGTGTCGATGAGCTTGAGGACGTGAGGCAGAGTCAGGATCTCGTCGGGAAGAGGGACCCCTCTAAGGTGCTGGTAGGGGGCGTCCTCCTGAGCGTGTTCTGTGGCACCTGCCTTGGGTGCATCTTGCGCTAATGCTAGTTGAGCACGCTTAGCACCCTCGGCTGGCTGGTCAGCGGCATTGATGCTCCATGTGCTCGCTTGGCTGGAGTGGTGTCACCAGCCATTTGGTAACGAGGCTGGTTTCGAAAGTCCAGGAGTTGATGTCGCCTGAATTCCGCTAAACAAGTACTACTTGTTTTCGGATACAATTTTTCTAGGTATGTTTGCATCAACGGAAATGGGGATTTATGAGATGCAGTGCAGATCAAAATAAGTTTTCTACGAGGTGTGAAAATTGTCACCGGAGTTCAAGCATCAGCACAGTCGCAGCGAGTGAAACCAACGCCGTAGGGGTCGTAGAGTAGACGCCAAGTTGGTGTTGAGGCTCATTCTTCAATTTGCCGCCTTCAGCAGAAAGCTTTTTAACCCGCCACAGCCACTCCCTGGCAGCGTTGGCGCTGCTAATCCAGTTTGCTTTCATTGCCACTCTGTGGCACGATCCCCCAAACAACTTGTAGAAAATTGCACAAATTTGTGCGACAATTTGTTTTGACGATATCTGCGTCTCTTTTTCTCAAAATTGGCGAGTATTACATGTAAATATACTTGGAGAACGATAGGCTGGGATTGGTTGACAGTTAAGTCATCACTGGCGACTTACACGAGCCCATGATAAAGGAGGCCTGGTCATCAGAGATGAGGCCGCGTCATCATTAATTATTAGATTTATCGCCTATCAACATGTAGCGCTCATCTCTGATGACATGCACACACACCCGGCACTATGACCCACTACTAAGTGCTTCAAGTAAATAATTGCAGCATAGTCATGTAGTGCTTCGTCAGAACAGTGAGTTCACAACCAGACCACGAAGCGAAACAGGTTGTTCGCCATAATTCTTTGTACAACGACCGTTTTTCTGAGCTCATTCTCTAATTTTCCTCTTCCGAGATACTTCACAGCGAAGTACACAGCAGACACCACGTGACCCGGTCAAGCATGAACGTCTTCCAGCTCGCGTTTACCATCGTCGTTACCACGATCTGCGCCGTCCAAGTCAGCGCCGAACAAGATGTCCAGGAAAATAATCGGTACTTTAATCCAACGACGAATCCGTACTACCGTGGCGGTCCCAACGGGCGCGACTAGACTGGACGCACAATTGCTGCAGGTGATTGTCGCCCAACTGCTGATGAATAGCACGATCAGTTCTACAGCTCTTGGAATAAACAAAACAACAACCTCTGGGTTGCGTTAGTTGGAACTCTTGTGTTTTACGTCCCTCTTTTCATCCACCCTAACTATTTCGACGTCTGGCATCGGAAGCCCGTTGTCAAAACGCAAAAAAACGTGTTGTTCAATCGATTGGTACCTTTTGTTTGTTTTGGTGTAACAACTCCCTGACAAGTTGAAGGCATTGCTAACGCTAATATATTGGCTCTCGATTTTGTAAATTGTCGAACATGCCAGGGATTTTGACTTAGCATTCTTCACCTTCCGCAGCGTTGTCACCTACATGTATCCAGTCTGAAACACACGTGAGTGAACATAATATATCGATTATACTATCATATTATGACAGTGTAAGGAATTGCACGGCCATGGATGAAGGCGGCGACCAATCCTCGTACATGTATTTGAGTCAACTCGGCTCCACGATTTCGACACCTGACTAATCCCATGTGTCATGTTACAGTATCAAAAACCTGTACCGGAGTCCGGTACAGGTTTTTGATACAGTTATCTCACGTGTAGCCGCCGAAATATTCGGCAGCTTAGCAGTGACGCAGGTTGGAGCAATGGTTCCAACTTTACTTTTGAAATCACACGCAGTCTTTTAGTATGGTGGTAATTGATACGAGCCTAATCTGTCGGAAACACCCGCTGGAGCAGCCAAACGAGACTAACTCATAGCCAGCGTGAAGCATCGAAGCATAATGTTTTTTTCTTCCTCGCACTTGCACCATACTTGCTGCGATAAATCAAGGGCTACCAGCACTTACAACAACATCATTATTTGAGTTGTTAGTCCTTGATTCTAGTTGGTCGACGAAGCTTTCGTTGCTAAAGTGCGCTCTGGAAAGATCGATGTATTGGACTTTTTGGTTGCTACTGATCGCGTGGATTCGGTTGCATTGCGCCAGGCTTTTAGAGGAGAGTGAGTCGAAGACAATCAGTTCCTCAACAAACGAGCGCCTTCGTTTCGTTAGACGCAAGGACGCGTTTCAATCGAAGATGGGTGGGACGCGATGATAGACCCCGCCAGACATAAATGGGAGGAAGCTTTTCGCCTACAGAGCCGATCTATGGGCTATGGGGTTAACACACTTAGTTAAAAGTAGGTAGATTTGCGCATTATCGAGACTGAAGTGCGTCATTACCGGTACGCAGTTTTACACCCAAATTAAACAAAATGTTTAGTAAAAATTACGAAAATTTAGTGCAAATCTGATCTTTCCAGAACGGAAATGCCGTTGGCCGTCGGCAAATACGAGCGCTACGTGCGCGCCGCCAATTTCCTCTTGGACTGGCTGCTCCGCGCGCACGAGCAAGCCCGCCCCGATGCTAACGTCCTTCACTTGAAGTCGCTGAGCGGAGTCGTCCAGCGGGTCGCACGGGACTCGTCCTGCCTCCGTCCAGAATTACTGCGAGAACTGCCCAAAGTTCTCAAAGCTTTCCACTGCGCCATCGAATTGCGCGAACTTTTCGCCGCTCCTCTTTTGGCAAATGGCAAGTCGCAATTTGTGGCATTTCTCCAGATTTGGCACAATCTTTTGCAGATGGTGCCACTTGAAAATAGGCAGGAGACCGCGACCGCGGAGTGGGAGGAAGAGGAGGACGGCTATTGTCCCGGAGAAGAGAACTTCGTCGTGGATAGGAACCTTCCCAAGAAGCTCAAAGCAGAGCGAACTCGTCTCTGTCAAGAGGCTTTCGCGGAAGATGTTGGGTTAGATGTGGTGTTTTTCGTCTCGGACTTGGAGCAGCTGGTGCGAGGCGTGTACACTTGTTACCATTTCGTGAAGGTGCAGACGTCCACGCTCATTGAGGCGACCGTATCGGTGAAACTGGCAATGGACACTGCTAGTGACTTGACGACAAGGTTGCAGCGACGCCATCCAGAGATTCGAACGACGCGGGATTTGATGGATGTTGTCTACAAACTCGCGCCGGGTTTGATCGTTCTATCGCGAAAGGTAAGCAAAGATCTGCAGGACAAGTTCCAAAAGGGGGAGCCATACATACCCTGGCCGTTCGAGTTGTTGGGGAGTTTTCATATGATTTTGTCCTCGTTGAGCACTTTTGCAACTGCTCTGCCATCACAGGGCAAGACGGAGGGGATTTTCCTGACGAACGAGGTTGAAAGGTATGGGGAGGAGCGGACGCCGCAGTATATGTTTCCAGACCCGTTCGACGTGTCGGCTTTCCTGATGCAGCAGTTGCCGCTGATCTACAACTCGATCAGGGAGAAAGAGAAGGGTTCTGGCTCGGGATATGATCGATCCAAGTTGGAAGGTTCGTTCCTTGGATTGATAGACGATTTCTTCACGTCGCACCAAGTCACGATCCCGCTGGTGTTTGCATGCACTTGCTGGATGAAATCGGTCCTTGCGCTGCAAGGAAATGGAGGTCTAAGCCGCAATGTGGTCGTGATGGTGAGGCATGCGATGAAATTGTGAGAACGCATGGAAGAGATTGATGGGAGACCCTCAATTCTGGCCGTGATCAGAGATATCATCAGTACCGACATACAGCTAAGTCGAGCACATTTTGCTGAGCGAATGAATCCAGTGCTGACAGGCTTGAAAGTGCTAGATCTCCATTTCGATTACCTTCGCATGGGGAGTGAGGCATTGCCGACTGCGTCCACTTTTCGCGCCTTCGGACATTTGTACAATGCTCTCGTGTCAGAGGGATTCCTTGAGTGCATTCCCTTCTTCGAAGACGTCTTGGCAGTCTACGACAAAATCATTTTCACGCCGTCACGCTCTGCTGTGATTCACGGCGCTTATGACCGCACATACCTATCTCATCCAGTCGACTCATCTACTTCTGGTGTTTCACGTGGCAGTGAAAGGTCTGAAGAACAGAAGGGGCTCTGTCTGCGTGATGTATCCCAGACTTGGCGGATCTTTGTCGAGAACGATACGTCCGGTCTTGTGAGTTCTAGCTTGGTGAGGATGCTGTATTCGGCGGGTACGGCTTGTGCGACAGATTTATTCGAGACGCGTGTTCTTTCACGGGATATGCTGGCGCTTATGTACGACATCATCGATGTATTCTCTGAGCTGCGTGAAGCACTCGATACTACGATGAGTATATCGACAAACAAGTGCCGGGCAAGTCGCGGCGGGATTGCATCATTGGAGAACGCCGTTATGCATCCTCTGCTTCCCTTGTTGGACGCGTTGAAGCCAGATGGTTCACTGAAGTTGGATGCCTTGCCCGTTGGAATTTTTTCTTGCTGGGAAGGTAAAATGAACGGGGAATGGGTTCGAGAAATGGGAAAGAAAGCTGGGGCTATCATCTCGGCCAAATTTGCTGCGCCTTATAGCGCAAATTGCGAACAGAAGTATTTTACGATCCCCCAACTAGACCTTGCTGATCAAGAGTTCGGCGAAGTATCATTCAGAGGAAAAACGAGGAATGCAAGTGGCGAGCAAGTGTTTTCTGATCTGATGCAAATGCTGGAACAAAGTAGCGGACCCCTCTATGAGGATGAACTGGAGCATCTCAAGACAGAAGTCAAGAAGGATCCACAGCTCCTGGGGATGGCCACTCCTCGCAACAATCAGAACCGCGATGACCTGTGCACGCTGCTCCACCAGGCGGCTGCTGGTGCGGCCCATGACACTGATCTTGTCGAGTGGATGATCCATCTTGGAGCCCTCTTTCTTCAGCCGACTATCCACTGTCGGGAAGAACTAAAGAAAAACGACTTGGCATGCCCTCGAGAGTGCTTGGCAAACGCCATGGCAGTCCACATCGCTGCAGCGAAGGGCCACACGGATATCGTTACGATCATTCTTGCAGTGGACAACTTGGTGGACCTGAACACGCAAACGTCTCACACGAAGGAGACAATTGCGCATCTGGCTGCCAAGAATGGGCATCGTGACTGCTCTGTTCAGTTGGAGCTGACTTGGCAATCAAGGACAATGCTGGAAACCCTGTGTGGGATGTGACAACTAATCGTGCGTGGTCGCGCGAAATCGCAGCAGAGGCTGGAAGTACGAAGAAAGTCGAAGCAGCTGATAAGAGCACGGCAGCGCATAGGAATATACGGCGGCCCACAGGTCGTTCAGACCCGGTGCAACGATCTGCGTTTGCCCGGCGCGAACATGAGCACCGTCCTGCGCTTGAAAACACCAACACAGATAAAGGGGGTTCCGCAAAGACGACGAAGAAGAAGAAAAGCAACAGCGGTAAACCCCCTAGGGAGGAGACTGCATCTGCCCCATCGAGTCTAACTGCGGAACTTCCGAGCCTGTGGAAACTCTATCACTTGGAGGGACACTGGGCTCTCGTCAAGACGATTCCGTGGAGATCTCAATTGCCAAAACATCTGCAACATTCGCTCGTTTACGAGATCCGGATATCCCTGCGGAAGACAAAGGCGAAGACATCGAGTACGCATGCAAGGTGATCAACAAGTTTTGGGATGCAACTGCACAGATATCTGACCCTGGTAAGATAGGCGAGTTCAGTGGGGACTTGAAGACGGGCGTCACCTCCGCGGTCACCCAAGTTATCCACATGATTCAGAAGTTCCACCAAGTTGATCATGCTGCTGTTAAGGTCCTCGCACTTGCACCTGTGCGCGCGCTCTGTGAAACGACTATGGACTTCACGAACTTCGTAGTGGGAACGGCGCGAGTCTGCGTGTCCATCGTCAGAAAAGCTCAAGCTGTCGAAGTGTTGAATGTGCTGGAGAAATGCTTAATGAAAGGGCCAGCTGACAGTCAAGACCCGTCGGAATTCGGCAAGATCGTGCAGATATACTCTACAGCACGCGACTCCATGGGCTTAGGCCGGGCATCAAGTGCAGACTCGCTACGCAAATTGGAGCCGTTCATTTGAACCATTCCCATCACCGACTTCAAGTCGCAGCAAGAGTCTTTACAATGAATGGCTTCGTTGATCGCTATGAACCAGCTTGCTTCGTCGTCAGTAACATTGGCTACGCCTTTCACGTTGGCCTGGTGGGTTACTGAGCTGTCTTCTTTGGGCTTTGTGATTGCAGTCGAGGAAAAGCTAGCGGCAAAACTGACGGGAAAACGAAGGAATATGTTTGTTTTTGTCGTGAAACGCAGGACATGGATTCCACTCGTTAATTAATTGATGAACGGACTGAAGAATGTCAACGAACTAGCTCGTTATTGGTGGGCACCATGATCAACATAGCAGTGGACGATAGGAAACGTGTTCGTACATTTGTTTAGCCACGTAGATGGCGGGTTGAAGTGGAGGAACCGGCGAGTAAATTCGTGCAATACGCATCAGCAAAATGGTTGCCAGGGCTGGCACACAAAGACTTCAACTGTTCCGGCTTCTTGACACTCGAGGACGCGGCATTCAAAGACGCGATGGCTAAAGTGATTTGCCCCGCTGCAGGATCCGTCTCACTCAGTTGTCTGTGGGAAGAACTGACAGGAAGACTCAGTAGCAGCTTCGCGTGCGCTTCGTACAGCTCCAGCACTTGCGTGAGAAGCGTGACGCCCATCACAGAGACGTGATCCATGTTGCTAAGCTGCGTCATTGTGTTCCACTTGCCAATTTGAGACGTCCCGGTGGACGCCACTGTCTTCCCCGTGGCATCGTACACCATGGAGATCGAGTTCACGAGGCCATCGTTCGGCTGCCAGTCAGTGGAGAAGCCGTTGTTGGGGCCGTACCGACCACCCAAGAAGACGGAAAAGATGTCCAGAGGTAGCAACATGGTGAGGATGTTGGGCAGCGGAATCTTACGCAGCAGCCAGTCGTACGTGGAGTACGTGGCGATGGTGGCGTAGCTGTAGTAGTAAACGTCGGACAACGTGGTCACCCACGCGTTCTCCTCTGTGGTCCCACTGGTCGATAAACTCCACAAGCAGACATCCTTGAAGCCTGGATTGAAGATGGTGCTGGAGAAGACCCGCGTTAAGTACGCGGAGAGTGTTTCGCCGTCCGGCTTGGCAGTAATCCCCCACTGGTCCATTTTGGCGTCGTAGAGGAGCGTGGATTCGTCTCCAGCGATGCCGATCACAGCGAATATACTCGCGAGCAAGTCAATGGCGGTGTTACCGAAGGTGGAGATACCGTTAGCGAGCAGCGTTCCTTGGTTCGGAGTTGATACCGTCGTGATGGAGTGCACCCAGCTGTGGCCGCCGTCGAACAGCGTGTGGGTCGACGAGTCTTCCTCGATAGGAGCGCCGGTTGTGCCGTTCTCGAGCAGTTGAGCCAGCATACGGATGGTCTGGCCACCCATGCTGTGACCGATGAGGTGAACCTTGTTAACGGACCCGTCCGAGTTGGTCTCACCCCATTCCGGGTACAGTCCGGTGAAGTTGCGACCGTATTGCAGGTGGCCATACTTGGCCGAGTGTTTAGCACCGTAGTCCACCTGGTCGCCCTTGATCTGCGCGTACAGTTCGCAAGAACGGTCCCAGTTGCTCGAGAACGGACCCACCACAGCGGTGTAGACCGTGTACCCGAGAGCTTGGAGCTCTTCCTGGAAATCCCCCTGAAGACCTCCCCAGTACTTGAACCCGAGCAGCTCGTCTCGACCCCAACCAGAGAAGCCGTGCACAAGCACGATGGGGTACGCGTTGTCCGCTTGGATGCAAGTGGGGGCGATGCTGACTGTGAGAAACAGCGAGGCGATCGAAAGGAGCAGCGACTGCAAACGGAATGACATCGTGGCGAGCGCTGGTGAATAGTGAAAACCACTGCAAAATGAAGAATGAGCTCTGAAAGGCAGCAGGTCTAGGAGCTTCATGACTGCTCTCAGCGGTGCAGTGCAGTCCAAGCGAAGCTTTTGATCCCGCCCAGCTCCAATTGTCTTGGGGGGGGACCTAGCGTCATCTTCTACGCAGACGGCATTGCTGCTACTTTGGCGGTAGGCAAGTCATCTCTGAGGGGAAGGCCGCCTTCAGCTACATTGGACCCTTCCACTTACGCACTAGCAGCCTGGAAAGCCCAACTGAATTCAAACGACGGAATGCGGCAAAAAGCGCCAAAGCTTCACGCCCGGATGGACGTGCGTCTAACTTCAAGCACTCATGCTCGTAGACGATCGAGTCCAGTCGAGTGGCGAATTCCGTCATGCTCCGATTTGGCAAAGCACTAGGGATACTGCAGTGTCTGACCGACCTCCCTACGTGTGAAACCAGGCGTCAAGTTCCTGCAACTGCCGCGATTAGAGTGGCACAGCCTGCGTTCCTCGATGATTGGCATCAGATGGCTGCACGCGCTTCAAGGTGTCATCAACCGGGCTCATTGGTGGCAAGCAGCTGTGTGCGGGTTGCACCGTGTCAGAGGCAGTGACTTGGCAATGCACGAAATCACCGGTGTGCTCCATGACACGCCAAGTGCAACCTGAAGCTTGAATCCTCTTTACCACATCTTGGTGCCGTCTTGCTGTCCGAGCTGGACACCAGGACGCCAGAACGCGTTGAAGTACGTTAATCGTGCTCCAGTCCTCTAGATCACTTTGCAATTCGCCTCGGCCGTCGCAGTTCCAAGCTCAATCAAATCCAAGGGATGTCGGTGTTGTTCCGTCTCGCACTGTTGGTACTGGCCGTGACGCTGTCGCCCTTGCCCACTGAAGCTGCCAACAAGTACCCGATCGTGCTGGTCAACGGCTTCTCCGGTTGGGGTCGTGACGAGTTGTTGGGCTTCCGGTACTGGGGTGGCATCCAAGGGGACTTCCAAGATGCGCTCACGGCTCAAGGCTACACGGTCTACACGGCTGCGGTCGGGCCGTTCTCGAGCAACTGGGACCGTGCCTGCGAGCTCTACACGATCATCAAGGGCGGCCAAGTAGACTACGGCAAGAAGCACTCGGCAACGCACAACCACGACCGCTACGGACGCAACTACACGGGGCTGTACCCGACGTGGGGCACGACCAATTCGGACGGCACCGTCAACAAGGTCCACCTCGTAGGGCACAGCATGGGTGGCCAGACCGTCCGGATGCTCGCTCAACTGCTCGAGAAAGGATCTGCCGGTGCACCGATCGAGGAGGACCCGTCGTCGCACGCGCTGTTCAAAGGTGGCAAGAGTTGGGTGCACTCCATCACGACCATCTCGACCCCCAACCAGGGCACCACCTTAGGCGACGGCTTCGCTCATTGGAGACTCGGTCAAGGACCTGCTGGCTGGCGTGCTGAGTGTCGTGGGCATCCTCGGAGACAGCGCCAAGATGATCTACGACGCCAAGCTGGACCAGTGGGGGGTCACGAACAAACAATCGGGCGAGACGATCCAAGCGTACCTCGACCGCGTATTCTCGAGCAGCATCTTCGACCCGAGCTTCAAAGACGTGTGTCTCTGGAGTTTGTCGACTGGCGGCGCCAAAGAGGAGGCGACGTGGGTCAAGACGCTCAGTGACGTGTACTACTACAGCTACGCCACGACCGACACGTACAACACGCGAGACTTGCTGCTGCGCAAGATCTCGCTGCCCAACCTCCTGACGATGCTCATTCCGCTGGACCCGCTCGCGGTTTTCCTGGGTGGACGGTTTGCTCCGGACAAGCTCAAGCTCTCAACCGACTGGCAGCCCAATGACGGCGTCGTGAACACCATCTCGATGGGCTCCGACGGAGTGGGGGCCGCCGTCACCTTCGCCGGTGGGTCCCAACTCGGCAAGTGGAACAAGATGCCGCAGCTCAATCGGCTGGACCACCTCGCAGTGGTTGGCATCACGCTGCAAATGCAGGTGCTGGATCTGTACAAGGGCCACGCGGCTCTGTTGTACGCGCTGCCCGTCAGCTCCAGCGCCCGTCGACTGGCGGACGCGACCGACGCAGTGGCGAAGCTCGACACCGCCATCTTGGAGTTGACCGCGGCGACGACGAGCGTGGAGAGCAAGAGTGACCTGCAGTCGCTGTGCCAGAGTCCTAAGAACTCGTACGCCCAGAGCTACTGCGCCAAGATGCTCGAGTCCGCTCCCACGCGTCGTCTACGAGGGTAGGAGGAGGTACCGATAGCATTAGGCAGACTGTCGAATCGTACAGCTCCGTGTACAGCACTGTATGTAATTGAACAACGTGTGGTATTTCACCAGAACTCATGTTGAAGCTGTACAGACGTTCTCTCCTGCATGTGAGCTTGCTCGCAGACAAAGTCTGTTGCAACGAGAACCAACGGTCTGACACGTTCGAGCAAGTGGAAGTGGAAGGAGTCAGACCAGATATTCGGCGCGGGTGTGGTACAGACATGTACACCTTTTGCCTGCTTCGACTGCCCTGTAGTACAGTAGAGGCTCAACACAGACAGACGAATGACATCCAGTCACGTCTCACTTTATACCAGGCTTCTATAAGACAGTAAAAACATAAAACTCAAATAGAAGGCCACTTAACAACGTAGTACAGTAGAGGCTCTACGACGTTCTTCACGGCTCAATTTCTCCTCGCGCCTTTGACAAGCCAGCGGCTGGTCCCCCCAGCGATGCCTCCTTTCTCTCTCGCGCGTTCCCGGCCGGCAGGAAGGATGGTGATCATCGCCCAGGCACTGTGCACCATCCACCACCCCAAAAAAGCAACGATGCCCGCGGGCTCGGGATCGCGTCCTGCGTCGGCCCAGCAATCACCTTCGCCTGGGAACTCACGTTGCACGTCAAAAGCTACTACCTGTAGCTCCTCTACAGCTCGAGTCGGATACAAACCCGCTGGTTTCACCGAAAAAGGGGGTGTCGAGCGATGTCGGATTCTGAATCGTGTGAATCCGGGATTCACACGTCAAGTGACTGCACGCGGTGGTCGCCAGCAATTCGTGACCACCACGATGGCGGGTCGAAGGAGGCCAGCCGCATCACGTCTGCTGCAGGAACAGGTGGGCTCGATTAGCCTGATCAACTTCGCTTCACTATGGCGGGGCTCTCGTCTTTGGCCGTTACTGCTGTCACCGAGCCATCACCTCGGTGGCACTTGCGCCCCGGAGAAAAGCCACGCGACTCTCTTTCCGTCATGATCCCTAGGGCGGTGACGTCGCCCATCTCCGTCCGGGTGCAAGTTACTACTGTATGTGAGCCCACCGAGTGCCTTGCACGGCTCGGCAGCGGAACCTCCAGCTGGGCTCTGCCCGGCATCGATCATGGCTCTGGCCATTCTCAAATCTGCAGTGGCCTGCGCATTCCTCACGATGCAGTCGTTCTTCAGCCTTGTCTTGTTGCTGCTCAGTGCCGCGGTCGTCCGGGCTACCAACACGTACCCGGTGGTGCTGGTGCACGGCTTTGGTGGCTGGGGTCGCGACGAACTGCTCGGGCTCAAGTACTGGGGCGGCATTCAAGGCGACCTTCAAGAGGAGCTCGAGGCGCAGGGCTACACGGTTTACACCGCGTCGATCGGCCCGTTCTCCAGTAACTGGGACCGCGCTTGCGAGCTGTACGCGCAGATCAAAGGAGGCGTGACGGACTACGGAGCTGCTCACTCGACGAGCTACGCCCACTTGCGCTACGGCAAGAACTACACCGGGCTGTACCCAGAGTGGGGCGAGACCACCTCGGACGGCTCGACCAACAAGATCCACCTTGTGGGCCACAGCATGGGCGGCCAGACCATCCGGATGCTGGCTCAGATGCTCGAGAAGGGCACCACCGGGGCCCCCGTCGAAGAGACCACGTACACGTCGCCTCTGTTCGAGGGCGGCCACGAGTGGGTCCACTCGATCACGACCATCTCGTCGCCGAACCAGGGCACGACTCTGGCCGACGGCTTCTCGGAAATCGGCGACACGATCAAGGACCTGCTGGTGTCGGTGATCAATGTGCTGGGCATCTTCGGCGACTCGGTGGACCTCCTCTACGACGCGCAGCTGGACCAGTGGGGCATCACGGCCAAGCAGGACGGCGAGACCCTGCAGACGTACTTCGACCGCGTCTTCTCCAGCAGCATCTTCGACTCGAGCTTCCAGGATGTTTCCATCTGGAGTCTGTCGGTGGCGGGCGCCAAGCAGGAGAGCACGTGGGTCGAGACGCTGATCGACATCTACTACTACAGCTACGCCACGAAGGACACGTTCTCGACGTACAACTGGAAGCTGCAGAAGATCTCGTACCCAAACATCCTGACGATGCTGCTCCCGCTTGACGTGCTCTCCATCTTCCTCGGAAGTCGCTACGCTCCGGACACTCTCAGTTTGACCACCGACTGGCAGCCTAACGACGGTGCCGTCAACACCATTTCCATGAACCAGGACTACGTCGGCGACCTCGTCGAGTTCGACGGCTCGTCGGTGATCGGCAAGTGGAACCAGATGACGCAGCTCGCGGGTCTGGACCACTTGGCTGTGACCGGCATCACGCTGCTCTACCAGGTCTTCGACATCTACAAGGCACACGCTGAACTACTATACAGTCTGCCCGTGGGCTCGAGCTCTTCTCGGCGCCTTGTGACGGCCAATGCGACGGTCACTGCCAAGCTGGACAGCGCGATCTCATCGCTCACATCCGCTGCTGCCAGCATCCAGACCCAGGGAGACCTCGAGGCGCTGTGCGAGGACCCCATCAACACGTACGCGGAAAACTACTGCGCCAACATGCTCAACGCCACGCTGGTCAACGACACCATCGCAACGGCCAACGCTACGGTGGAAGCTGCCACGAACACGTCCATCAACACGGACGTGAGCTCGACTCGTATGTTGCGCGGATAAAATTACAGCTTATCTAGTATTAGGGTCGTCAAACGTGCGTATCGTTGAGAATGAAGATGAGTTTCAAAAAGCACAAGGTAGACATACTACTCTCAATTTCATTTTGTTAGTTCATGGCAGCAACATTTATTGTCAATCACGCAAAGAAGTACGACGTAGTACTTCGAACTACGAGTAGTATATTTTGAGACTTCAACGAAGTTGGTTTTCGCCATACTCAGAGCTGTTGGAGACTTGATCTAGAACGACCAAGCTTCCTCAAGCAGATCAGTGAAAATGTCGTCTTTGAACGGAACTTGAGTGCGGTCTTTACGCGAATCATCGAAATCGGCGTGCTGAAGGGACTCACGCGCTTGGTGGGTGAGCTGGTCCCATGGGATTAGATCTTGAAACTCACCTGGAGTCTCGGTGGCTCGCAACTGGGTAGTAGCAATGTTGATTCCAACGTAGTAGTCCACCTTGAGGCTCGTTCCGTCGAGGTATTTCGCATCCACGGGTTTCAGCGTCTCGTATTTATTTCTCGCAGACAGTGACGCACCCAACACTGTCGCGTTCTCGATGGCGGGGTTGTCGATCCAAACGACGACAAACTCCCAGTAGTGAAGGTGGCCTTGCATCTTGACAAAGCGCAAGTCGGTGCCCCTGGGGAAGTACCACGCGTACATGATAGCTCAAACGTCCTCGTGCCACGCCGAATGCGCCTAAATCTGGGAGCCTAGCGCAGACCCGGGCAAATGCCCGACGGGTTACGACCGTAACGACGAATATTCCAGTATCGACGGATGCCGGAGCCGTTCGCATCAACTGCCGGGTACGGGTAACATGGCTGGGAATTCTGGGTATCGCTCAGGACCATTTGAGGCGTGAACTTTATGGCAGTTTTTTCGGAGACTGACAGAAACGGGCTCCGCAAAGGGCTGGATCTTGTCGTGTGTGAGGCTGGTGTATTGATCGCGAGTGACGGCAAGCGAAATGACGAAAAGCGATGGTATTGTAGCTGCTAGTCCTTGAATATTGCGATGGTGCGAAGATGTGAGAAATTGTAGACGCGAGGCTTTCCGTTGCACTGAGCAAGCTTACTCTCCTTTTGGAAGCTGTTTCCATCCCAAACTTTCCGTCAGATGGACGCATCCACAAGATACCGTAACATGTTGAGGTCTTCCACTGAAGAGTTGATCGCAGATGATTTTGCGAATGGCAGTCTCAAGTATGTAGTCGCTTGCAGACTTGAAGGCATTCTGAAGTACATCCAACGGCCAGCCTCCAGTCATCTTCAACGCCTTGAAAGCTAGCATATGCTGCCCTGAAACGACGCTTATAAGCGCCCTATGCTTGAATTCACGCGTCAAGCGCAAAGGTACTCCACAATTATGTCGCCTACAAGCCTGAAATACTTCTCGGAAGGAGTAACCGTGTCGAAAACTTTGAAGACTGCCTCAGGAAACATCCGATGTTGAGCATATAGTGATTCCATCAGCTGACGCTTGCCAGTGCAAGCTGCACTTACAAAAGCCTCGTTCATCGCCGCAGACGAAATCCGGGAATTTGTACGTAAAACCTCCAGTAAATTGGAATCGTCTCGTTTAACGGCGCGCACAATGATTCTTTAAGGAATAATGTCGTATTTGTTTTCGTACAAGAAACTTGCAAACTGGAATGAATTCCAGCTTGCTGCGCCACCGGCAGCTCTCTCGAAAGCCACAATTATCGAGTCGTCGTCGATCCATTCGTGTTCGTAGAGCATCTTGATCATTGCAAAGTATGTTGCGTCTTTGAAGACTTCAGTAAGTGCTTCCGAAGACACACGCTTCTTCGTGTAGAGGTACATTGCCGTTTCAAGACTACCCCATTCCGAACCACTTGCTGCTGCGAAGGCCTTGTCAAATTGTTTCGAGGAAACGCGTCCAGTGTCGAGCAAGAATTTCACAACACTAGTCCTACCGCGCTCAGCTGCTCGTACAAACGCTTCATCCACAGGTGGTAACGCATCATTGAAGTTCCCGTAAACATATTTCACTCCGCTCTTGCATCCATCCGATACTAAATCCATAAGTAACCCCCCTCCCACGTTGGCGTCTGGATAAACCTCGCAAATTTGTTTCGCGAGCAGTTTTAGACCCTTATCAGCCGCTGCAATGAACGCTTCTTTCAAGTTCCATTTAAACCCATCAAGGTTAAACAGGAACTCCGCCACGTCAGTGTGCCCACTCGAAATTGCCCAGCACAACACATCGTCTGTTCTTGTACGATAAAACATTTGGGCGTAGCCCTTCTTGCTCGCGTGCATCACCAAGAACTGCATGACTGCCATACTGACATTTACTACAGCAGCTTCCAACACTGGACGCACCGCTTTATACGACCACGGCCCGCTGTTTTCTCCCGCATAGTTTGTGTATCCTTAACCAGAGTTTCCACCACATCCCGATGACTGTTCTTTGCCGCAGCGATCGCCACCTTCAAGACAGTTTTGTCAGCTCCTGGTTTAGGCGTTTCATCCTTGTGATAAATCACTCAGTACAAAAAGAGGGTAGTAGGATGGATGTGTCCATTCGTGGCAGCAACGATCAGAGCATCGGCCACAGCCGTATCCGACATGACCCAATCCAGACGGTCTAAAACGTCCTCCAGCCACACGAGCTGGTCGGTCTTAGCTGCATGTATGGCAGTTTCTTCTGGTGTCCAAAGGAAGGTGTCGAGACTCTTCAGCACAAGCAGCAACACCAAAAGTTTCTCTGGCAAGTGGACAACCTTGAGTTTTTTGTACTGAGGAGAGGGTCGAGCGGGACCCACAGCCGTCTTTGACGATTGAGCTGCTGTGATATTGCCTTACTGCGTTCTAGCCCGCTTGAAGTCGCACGTAGACTGGCACGTGGTCGGCTGCGAAAAATTAGACGATGAATGTTGCCGTGTGATTGGCTAATGTTCCTATCCATTTATCTACTACGAAGTATTAAAATAAATACTATTATGGTTATGTTAAATAATCGCTACACCTGGTGACTTGGGACTCTTGCCGCAAGGCGCACCAAGAAAAAGTCAGCTCAGCAGATATCTGTGAGACTCATGAAGTTGACCCTGAAAAAGGACTCGTTATAGGATACCAGGCTCCGTTGCTCGTACAACAAGGATAACGGCAGGTAGAAGAAAGGTGAAATGTGCGTGCACAGCTATTTTCGTCATGCTGCTCACCCTTGAGTCAACTACAACTTTTTCTTAGTGGCCATTTCGTGCAGTTCCTTGTTGGATGACTAATGGTCGGTTATTTGAGCGTTGACGACTCGCTGTTGCAGTGACGAATCGTCACGTATTCTACTCGTAGTGACGAGTAAAAATGACGAGTCGTCACTGACGAGTAAAAGGTATCGACAGTGTCTGTACATGTGTCAAATTGACGCATGTACAGAGGCCCCCCTCGTTAGGCATTTTCTACTTCGGAGTAATATTTTTACCGTAAGATTTAAAAAGTAAACTTAGTATCAGTTGTACTGAACGCAAATGGATTGGATAGCATGACTATTTGATCTTAGAGGGCTTTACGTTTGTACGTACTGTAGCCACTCCAAACAAGGACCTCCGAACCTCCCAACTTCCAGATGCGCATCTCGCTATTTCAACTACAGTAAATGTACGAACTAGGCTTTTGCTGGGTCAACGAAGGTTGCGTGACGCTGCCGGGATAAAAAAGAGCAGGTGTCCCAATCTCGCGGATTCTTGGTTAGTGGTACATGTATCGTGTTTTGCAGATGAAATGTTGCTCCGTTTTATGGCCTAGATCGAGTCTGCCTGGAGAATAAAACCAGGCATAAAAATGATGTGGCAACACACGGAGCTGGAATTATAGAACTGGCCTTGATTTGCGTTCTCAAAAGTACAGAAGGGGCCGTTATATAGGATATCGATATTGATATCGTTCCGTGGCTAGATTTGGCTTGTCATAACCCGAGATATTAATTGCGATTTGTACTTTATATTGACCTCGATTTATAAATGACCTTAAACAACATACATAAATACCGCTGCCTGGTTTGGTTTAGTTTGGCTTGTTCAGGGCGTGGGATAATGGCTATGTGTCGGTTTCTATGAGTGCTGACGGCTCTCGACGTCACCTACGCGTAACAATCCTTAGCGATGCGGTACCTCTGCCATTTCCGGCCAGATGCGCATAATCTACGACTAATCTGGTTAACAAAGTTTGCGTGACGCTGCGCGACTAAAAGATCAGGTGTTCCCAATCTGTACGTGTACAGATGAATCTCCCTTATCTAATACAGCTCGTGGACACTTTCGCTATCAAATATAGCAAGTTGATCGTCGTAGGGCGGTTGGTGTGGTACATTTCCTAAAGTCAGACGAAACGAGCAAAAATATTACATATTTCATAAATATGAAAAGGTTAGTTGGTATGAGTGGGTACCCAAAGCTCCAGCCGAATGCTTTTTTGGAGCTCGATTTCACACGGCGGTTCTTAGAATATATATGAAGGCAATTTTGTGCGCTGACTGCTTGATTTTAGCTCTGTTTTGTATTATGTGCGTTTGATTTTGGCAAGAGACGCATCAGAACTTATCAAGTTTCAAGTTCGACAGAATTATCACGTCTCGATACAAAAGAAAGTCTACGGGGACGGTGGACCCAATTAATATCAAGTACGCCAGGATACCATCGTATACAAGCTCATCTTAGACAGGTTCATCTGTACTTCGAAGTATACAGTAATGAGCACCACAAACAAAGCATGTCCGCGAGATTGGGAACACCTGCTCTTTAGTGTTATGTGCTGATATAAGACGGCATTGATGCTGTCGATGAAGTCAGGATTCGCCCGTTCACTTTGACGAAACTTACAAAATGAATGGGGATATCTTTGATAGTCAGTAAATAAAGCAAAACGTGCACTACGTAGTATTTAAGAAATTTCCAGCTCCGGCAGGCCCGTCAGTATTGATATCATCAAGGATGTCATACGTGTGTCCGGCTCCTTGTGGTGATAAAACGGATAGGCGATTCAAGATACGATGTGCGATGTGCTACGCATTGAAGAATCAAAATAGGGCGGTACTGAAATTCTGCTATTGTACAGTCCTCACTTCGCCTTTTACTCCCAACCACCCCAGACCAGCACGGGAAG
>LGTU01000672.1:0-24596 GCA_001314425.1 Phytophthora pluvialis | reverse complement strand
TGATATTTTGACAAGGCGCTGTAAGCCCGAACGATACGGATGAAGAATTGTGTCGTGGGACGGCTTGCACTACTACACGTTTAACAATTAAAATGGCATACCGCTGGCTCTGCTATCCTTCCTCACTACGTTTGTGGAGGACGTGTGCTCGTTTCTATAGATGAATCACGCTTAGCTCACCTCTACTCGCGAGAACAGACTGCCAACGAAAACGTGGCTACGGACAACTACACACAGCGACAAGGATAATAATCAGTTTGAAGTGGATTCACGCATCAACAGAAAGTATATTTACAAGCCACGTTTTGCCGAAGGTCGTAGGTAGCATCCGTATCGCAATAACCCGCGTGCTGGAAATCTCTTGTCCGATGGCGGATTCCTTATAGGAGCGGGCACAAGAGCAGTAACACGAATGACTCGAGCATTGTCGAAGCGTTGCTTAGAAGGCAGGCACGCGCCGATTACTCGGCCTCAGGCTCTCGGCTGTGACCAGTTTCCTCGCCGTCGTCTTCGCTCAGCTCCTCCAGCAGCATCGGCTGCGCCATCTCCACGTTCTCCTCGGCCAGGTCCGCCAGCGGCAGCGGGCCGAACGACACCGACCGACGCCGACTGTCCTTGACCGACGAGCTGGCCTGCGAGTCGCTCTCGAACGACCACGCGCTCACACTCGACTGCTCGCCGCCGACCGTCTCCTTGTCGTCGTCGCAGTCAAGCCCGGGTATATACGACTGAGCCACACGTAACTTGGGGTACTCGCCGTCGCTGGCCTGCTCGGTGGCGGCAAAGTCCACGTCCATGTCGAAGTCGTCGTTGACCTCGGCGAAGTCGCTCAGGTCGTAGTCGCTCTCGCTAGCGCCGCTGTACTCGTCGTCGTCGTCCGCGTCCTCCTGGGCCTCGTCCTCGACGTAGCCCTCCTCCTCGTAGCCGAGCTCGGAGGCCGACAGGAACGTGGTCTTGGAGCACGTGGCCACCATGGACTGGATGAGGCTGTTCTTGCAGTTGAAGACCACCATGGCTTCGTCCGCGGCGGTCTTGAGCCCCTGCAGCGCCCGCTTGACGCGCACGCGCGAGCGCACCGTGCGCTTGAGGTTGCGCAGCAGCACGCCCTCGCGCTGGTCCTCGCGCCGCAGCAGCTTGAGCTCGTCGGCCAGGTCCTTCAGCAGGTCCGGCTGGCCCAGCGTCTGCGCCTGCTCCACGTCGTCCTGCAGCTCGCGCAGCTGCTCGAGGCGCTGGCGCTGGCTCAGCACGTTCTCCACGATGTGCGCGCGCAGCAGCTCCGTCTCGTCGGCCACGGCCTGCAGGCGCTGGGCCAGGCGCTCGCGGCGGCGGCGCATCACGCCGCCCACCTGTTTGCTGGAGAAGGCCACGCACTTGAGCGCCTTGAGCACCTGCTTGGAGTTCTCGATCGGGTCGTCCGAGGCTGTGAGCTGCGGGATGGCGGCCATGGGTGACATGCACGAGATGGCGGCGGTGGACATGGCGGCGAATAAATTAAGAAGAGGAGCGATGGCGTCCCGGAGTCCCAATCGGATCAGGAGGCGGCTCTCTTCGTGTCAAAAGCGGGAGTGCTCTGCGCTGGCGACCGAAGGGTTGTCCCGGTCGTCCGAGCTTGCAGTCGGCCTTGCTTGCGCGGCTAACCGCACCGAAGCGGCATCTTTGCTGCGGGCTGGACGTGCATGGCGGCGACTTGCGTTTTGTATGGCGGAGACGCCGCGGCGGATCTTTTATGCGGCTAGTGGCTGTAACTCGTTTAGGTGTTTTTTTTTCTGCCAAAGCTTGGAGGAGAAGTCTGCTCCAACTTGGAGTCCAAGCCTGAGCAAAGCGCCGTAGCCCCGCTGCGGGAGGGGTTTAACCTCAAGGTGCAGCCACCGCCAGAAATGGGCGCGCCGCCCGCCGCAAACCGCGTGGCTCTGGAGGCATTGATGGCGCCCGGGGTGCGGGGGACGGTTGAAAGGGATCTTTGCCGCAGTGGCGCAAGCAGCGTTGCTATCGTCATGGATTCTATCCTAGCGGCTTGAAGCAGCAACTTGCTCGACTTGCTATCCTCGGATCCGGTGAAAGCGCGCGGTGCGCAATACAAGTGCCAGAGCAGCTTGCTCACTTGCTCTGAGCAAGCAAGCACTCAACCCCAGGTATAATAATGCCGAGGGTCTGTCGCCAGCGGTAGGGGCCAGCGATGATCGAGGGTACAGGTACGTGTGTAGACTTCTGGCCCACCAGCCGACTGGCTGATGTCGATCCGGAACACGAACCCGTGTCAGTTCGTCGACGTATAAACCGCGGGGTGGACTACAGCATAATACGCGCCGTGTCGAGCGCGATCGCACCAGGGCTTACCTTTTTTCAGCCCAGGCAACACCCTCATGCAAGGGTATCGTCACGAGGATCTAAAATGCCGCCTGTTCCGCGTTTCTTTTGCGTCGTCCCGAACTGCTGTTTTGTATGCGCCATCTTCAACGAGGTGTGACGCGGAGATCGCTGGAGCGCCATGACACCAAGCACCGGCTGTGGCGGTGCTCCGATCTGGTGTCGCGTTGCTTTCGGTCGTTGGCACACTGTTTCCATGGTGCGTGGCTCGCGCTTGGCGTGTGGGATGTCCAAGTTCGCCGTACCAATGCGCAAGGGGTATTGCTATAATAGGGTTTGGTAATTCATGCTGAAATTAACCATTACAATCGTTTATATTCCGATGATATTTTATGATTATAATCAAAAGTTAACCTTGATAAATAACCGATCTAGAACGATGCAAACGGGGAGGACGGAGGACGACGGAGCACGAGCGCAAGGGACACTGAAATACCAAGATGACGGACTACTTCGAGAACGACATCAGGTACACTCACACGACTCGTGTCACGAGCTGCTGCTTGTGTCGGTTCACGATGAGCTTTATTTAATTTGTGACGGGCCTCTGTTACACAGTCGCCATCGCGCTACCGCGATGGCCAATCATCGTTTAGAGTAGATCTAATGGCTTGGACGGTGTCGACACCCCACACCGTCTCGTCAAGCAATCAGAGTCTAATTTGCCTACTGCTTCCTACACTGCGAGTGTAAGCTAAGTAACGGGCCTTTACCCGGTTACATAGTTTACCTTTATTTTTATNTATTTTTATTGTCAGCATTAACATCCGTTGTTTACTATTTTGTTTAACAACGGGTTCGTAAATACAACTGTAGGTTTACGGGCTAACCTGGTAGACGGAAATACTTGCCAACTTTGCGCTAGGATCTATGATATTACACACGCACAACAAGCAACGATAAAACGGAATATTCACGTCGAGCTTACCTAACTTTGACCAACGTCACGCTAGACCTACCCGGAAGCCTAAAACTATAGTAAACAAAACTACGCTATTGGTTTAAGTGTGGCATTGACTTCTTTACGCAGAAAGGCCACTATCTAGCGCTGTACCATGAGACATCTCAACCATGGTGAATTGAGAATAAGCGATATGGGAATCTGACTTGTTTATTCTATGCTAAGGTGTTGCTGATCACATCTTTTCTGCTATGTTATACAGTACGATATATGATAAATTGAACTTGCGTAAAAGAGCATTTTCTATCGTGTTCTGAAAACACCCCTTAAAGTGAGCGCCCTTTTCACGAAAGGATGAATTTCGATTGCCAACCCTAGCTACGTCACTTCTTCGAACTACGAAAAAGTTTCATAGTATATCGATGGGTCTCGACACTCAGAAGTGTCGAGTCGAAAGAATAATGCGTGTGACAACTACCAACTGAACACCTAGAACAAAAGGCGATTGGACTTGTATAGTTGTTTTTCATAGTGACAGCACATAACAACAATGTGATAAAATCAGTGCCAGTTTGTCTGGCGACTTAATTCCTACGTGTAATCCATACCCACATCACGAAAAAACCATAGGTCCAAATAATCCGGACTGCTGTAAGAGGAGAAGGAGATGAAGGAGAGGACACTAGATAAAAATATACCATCCATCTTCGCTGACCTTCCTACATCTGCAACCCGCTAGTCACGGCTCACAAAGTGGGGCCACCCTGTCAGAAGAAGCTGGTGTCGACCCACCACCCCATCGCGTAAATATCACCAAAACAATTCACGATGGTCACAGGAGCACTCAGCCGTCCGTTGAACGATACGCTCTGGTTGGCAACTGCGCCTGGTCCTTCATTGTTGAACTCCTAGAAGTAGAGTTTGTTGTATCGTAGTCGCCTTTTTTAGGCATGTCATCCTTGCGAGTTGATGACACTGCCGAGGTCGCTGTTCTGGGAAACGACACGCGCAAAGGCCATCATAGATGACCAAGGAAAGCTGGCCCCGTTCATGAACCGAACACGCACGCCTTTGTTAAATACATACTTGGATGGATAGGAATCGTCGGAGCGCCACTGGCGCTGACATAGACGTTGCCGGTGGACTCGATATTGTAGTGCTCATACCACCCTTTCAAGTAGTGGTCCAAGACGAAGTCGGCGGCATTTGATGTTCGTGATGATTGCGGCAAGAATGGAAATGTAGCTCCACGGATTGGAGAAGTGAAGACCGAACCGCACTCAGCTTCATGGGCAGCATTTCGGGTTGCAGTTCACCGAGCAGAGAATTCAGATGCGCCTCAAGGTGCCGGCGCACAGCCGAGCACCACTCAGTTCGCAAGTTTCTCTCAACAGTTCAAGCAAACACTCGCCGTCAACTCGTTTTGTCCCATACATTGCCCTCAGTGTCTCCAACCATTTCTCCGACTCGGGCGATCGCCGATCCAGGTAGTAACATCTAGCGGGCCGTCCGCTCCGGCCCGTCGCTACCCAAAATAGACGATGCGTCCGCTGCGGCGCCTATTTCAGGTAACGACAGCGAGGCCTCGTCAGGCGTTTGCTCAGGCTCTGTCTACCACCGATGTCATCATTAGGACGATGTTTCCGCTCGCTCGCTGCAACATTGTCCCCATGGGCGCCCAGAGCCCGCGTTCAGGTTCGTACGCTGTGGGCTGACAAGCAGAAGGTGAAGCATATCAAACCTGTCGATGGGGCTTAACTCGCAGCGGCCCGGAAGGAAAAGCGCAAGGCGGGCGCCCCAGTGGCGGTGGGCCGTTCCCCCGTCCGCGCCTGGCCAGTCTCTGGAATTCCTTGCAACTCTGCCAGTGAAGGTACGTCAACGTAACATTGACGCGACTAAAACCCGGACGAGAGCACAGTGGCGCCCCTACAGACCGCGCAACCAGGGATACGTTTGCAGGAAACGACGCGCGAGCTTGGGAAGCGGTGACGTCGTGGTCACTGCCTTCTCTGGGCAATATAGCCGACTTCCCGCCATCGGCAATTGGTGAGCTGCCGTTCGCCAGCTTTCATGTGCCGCGAACACGTATCAAAGGTGAATAATATCCACCCCTGGATCATCATCTTGCAGCGCACCCCATATTCTGGAGCCTGGTCTCCGAGGCTGACCGCTATCGGCAGTCTGAATTCGTTCGGAGATGTGTTGTAGCACGACAACGCGCCCCGACTTCTCTCTCGCGTCAACTGGTTTGATCTGACCAACATCAAGCGCGACAGCAAGACACCCGAACACCTGATGCTCACATTGTTGTATGTGAATCAGTTCTTGGGCTGGACCTACTCGTGGGCTTGCCGCACTCGTGACGCAACTTCGGTGAGGCGTTGCGCTCGGTGGATTACCATAACACACTACGCTCAACAGCCTTGGCCTGCGCATGGCTATGGCTACGTCTGCACCGGCTGAATTAAGCAGGATGCAATCAGCTGCTTCATCACGTCATCCAGCGACGCAATCGCGACGCGACCCTGCCGCACGAACACCGGCAATGCTAGAGCATAATGAACGCCTTCTCCCACGTGATCATGACGGCAGCGACCCCTGTCTCCGGTTCCTTGATGTATGTATGTGCTACGGTAGTAGCGCGGAACGGTGCGGCCACCTGCGGCGTACCATGCCCCCCCCCCCCCCCCCCCTGGCGATTTCCAGGAGTTCTTCGGCCGCAACAACGGCTCTGAGTGGCGGCTTACTAATCATCGCAACTGTGCCTGAAATGACCGCCGCACTTTCCGTTCGTCAATACGTTTTTACTTGTTTCTGCAAACGAATATATCACACCGTCTGGCTTGCAACTTGAGATTTGGCGTAGGGCGATGCCCGGGTCTCGGACTGCGACTACTGCATGCCCTATTCTGCAGGCCTGGACCAAGGCACCCCATGGTCCTAGCGTTGTGGTGGAACCGCACCAAGGCGTCTGTCAACACGGCGGCACTTTCAGACCAAGCTCTCTGGGGGAGGAGGGGTCTGCCATTCTTCTTCCTTCTTCGGCACTCGGAATCGATTCCAAAGAGAGACGTTTGTCTGATTTGCTTTCAAGGCAACGAGCGCAAACTCAACAGCTCGTGTCTAACCACCCTTTTTTTTACTTGAGGTAACCCCTCGTTGGTGGACTAGAGCCTTTATTCTTGCCAAATTTCTGCTGATCGCCTTGCTTGGCTGCACTACCACGACCCTTTGTAACTGGTTTGTCACAACGTTCAACCGTTCGGTATTTTGAGTGAAGCTGAAATGAGTTACCATCGAGCGGGGTGTCCTACTTTTTCCGGCCACCCTGGTCTTTGAGACGAGAGCGCGTTGGGGTGCTGATAATAACGGTACTCCTCGAGGGAATTTCCCAGGATGAGCTTGAAAAGATACTTCTCGTCCGCGTTGGCTGATCTCGCTTCGTGCTTGATGATTGCCGTGATCTCCCCGCGGAGGCTTTGTGGTTCTAGCGACTTCATCATTAACTTGAACTTGATTCGGAACTCATTTTCGCAGTGAAGTATTCCTGCCTACCTTGCTTATCGATGAATCCATTGCTTTTTTTTTTAAGGAACATCATCACTCGCTATTTGGCGTCGCTCTCTGTTATACCGAGCGTGACGTTGTCTTTAAAAAGTGCAACAACGTCTGGAACCAAGTTGACCCTGACCGATGATATGATTTCGTTGATCTTGCTCGTCGACAGTGTCGAAGTCAACCTCCCAGAAAAATACGTCAAGACGTCGTTTGTTGAACGACCGCTTCACACTGACAAGCCCCTCTGCGATTTTCTCAGCATCGTTATTGCACCTCATAGCAACTTCGTCCTCGTACTCACACCCGAGATTACGTCATTGAGCATGAGCCGCGTGTGATGTGCTCTTCAGTTGGGGTGCAGCAAAGGAAAGCAGAGCCATCTGTACCGTCGAGGTATCTGGAGTCCCAGAGGTCGTGGATGCCGCGGCGGCGAGTTGCTTCACGTCGATATCACCATGTACTTATAGAATTATTTGTAGTAGGTCACACTTGAATAGCACGAACGCAGTCGGGGGAAGCCGGCACTTCCTTCAGATTTCTGGTGAATGTATCGTGCTGCTGGCTTGGTAGTAGAAGTAGAAGTGAGAAAGTAAACCATGCACACCAACTAACAGCTCTACATCGCCATCTGTGACGTGGTTGGGGGTTCCATTTCGTCCAGGTGTAAAGCGACAGCCCAGTCTGATGACATACTGGAAGCCTGTCGTTCGGAAACGGCAGACCTGGTTAGACTCGATCGACTTGCGAAGTAGGGGGTAAAACCAACTATCTGATTGTTATCTGCTAGTTATATGTAATGCCTATCCTGCTTTGGTGTTCTTTGGAGATATTTCGTGCCCCGTGGTCTCACGTCTGGTAGTGAATTGACTTGAGTATACTTGGTGCTGACATTGACACATTTTCGACGTCAACAGCCTCGCGGTGGAGTCTTTTCTAGCTTCAAGCCGCGGTTTTTAAGGCGGCTACGAGCTCCTGGAAACCTTGGGGCAGTTCCTGTGAGTCACTGGTCACTGTCCGGCCAAACAGCATCACTGCAGGCTACCTTGAAACTAGTGTGTACAGGCCTCAGAGAGTAGTACCCATTCAGCACAATGTGCGTTCAGTGGTGTTTTGCGCCCAGGAGTAAATATACACCCAAGGTATTGTAGTCAAGGATCAAATCACTCTTGCGATTTATACACGTTTGAGTTCAGCACATGATCACTTGACTTATAAGGCCGACAGGCTGTACACTTCATGTACGTTGCTGCTGGAATTTTGCGGGTTCAGGATGCTCGACATTAATATGCGTTCAATGTCTAGATGACACATGTGATACCTTCACCTAGACATTTTCGACTCCTATCGGGGTCAACCCACTCGAGGACGGGGTTGATCTGGACAAATTGACTGGATTGAAGGATTTTCGCCTTGAATCGGTGGATGGTCCAAGGAGATCAGCCGCAAGTCTAGTAAGCAACATGCCGTTAGCTTAGCTGTATGAGCAGGTGCATCGTCGTGCACAAACAATGTTTCTCCGGATAGATCTAGAAAGGTTTTCGTGATTGGGGCTTCCTTGCGCAGCAGACGCCTGTAGTAGTCTCCCATCACCGACTCTTCACAGAAATGCAATGTCCCAACGCCTTCCGCAGTGATAGAGCTCCACACCATCAGAGACTTTCTGCTCGACTTGTACGTCGGTACAACGCAGCGGGCATCAAATTCATTATGTGGCCGTCGCCACACCGACACCCAACCTGATGTGCCATGGAGCTCAACTGAAGCCTCGTCGCTAAAAAGCACTCGGCTCCACCAGCATGGCTGCATGTTAACGAACCTTTTAGCGTAAGCTAACCGAAGCCGGCGATGCCTTCGGCTCAGAAACGGCTTTTTGCGAGCCGATCTTCCATTCAGACCCGCTTCGTGAATGACTGGAGACCGGGTTGTTGATCTCCTCCGAGACTTGAGCAGCAACGGCGGCCGCACTCACGAAGTGGTTCTTCTCGACTTCTCGTACGATGCGTCGGTCAAGTCAGGTGTCGGTTAGTCGTGCGCCGAGGCACGGCTGCATGGCCATGCTTCATGAAGTACTTGATGATAAAACGAACGCTGTCTCAAGGAATATCTAGGTGTTTGCTTATTTTCCGACTGCCGAAACTTCCCCTCCATTTAGAGACCATCCGATCGCGCAGACCGTGGGGGTACTGCCGTCGCGGTCCACGCGGCATTGCATCAAAATGCGAAGTGAGTTTGATGGCGACACTGCTCGCGATATCCAATCTACAAATGATTTGCAATCGATGCGGCTTCGTGTTGATTGGCGGAATCTTAGTCTACCAATTGACGCACTCAAAGCGAGCCTTCGGGTGAAACTAGTCAACACAGAGATAGTGGTGCCTAGGACGCGGGGCCTAGAACGAAAGTTGCAATTTGTTGGACTGCTGAAGTTGGTGCAACAAAACTGGGAGGGGGGGGGGGCTGAATTAACGGATCCGCTTTACTCTCTATACTAGCGTGAGTCAGCAAAGCGCACGTGAGATCAACTTCCAAGTTAGTGAAGCCATTGAACACTGACGGCATCATATGGAAAAAAACGAGTGCTGATAAGGAGGAAGGCTCTCCGAAGAAATTGCACTCGATCTTGACCTTGGTGCTAAGAAAGGAGAACATCCGCAAATGTGATTGTTTTCGCCCGAAGGGCCGATGACTGCAACCTCATGCGACGCTTATCGTTCTACGTTACGTAATACGTGGTCGTGATTGGTATCGTATGCCGCCCCTACTACACTCGGTCGTATATGAGCTATTCGTTGTGTACACCGTCGTGGGGGACAATAACGCGAATTTAAATTCAGTGTGAGCGTCCAGAAGCAATTTAGGCTCGGCCACAGAGTCGAGTCGAAACTCCCAGGGAGTGGAAGGTAGGGTGCCTGGATTGTTGATAAAAACTAGCGAGCTGAGTGGTGCTCGACTGTACGCCAGCCCCCTTGCGGCGCTGCTGACTTATCTGCTCGGTTAACAGCAACCCGAATTGATGCTCCTGAAGATTAATGCGGTTCAGGCTTTACCCTTCCAGCCAAGGAAATTATCATTCGTGCCGCAATTGCCACGAACCTCAATTTTCTCGTGTACACCTTCGTGAGGGACAATAATCCGAATATCTATTCAGTGAGAGCTTACGGAAACAGCTTCGGCTCGGTAATTACCACATTGAAGCCCCGATAGTGTGTGAGACGGTCGGGAAACATAACATAATTGCAAACCGGTCCATTTTCTGCACACTAACCCTTTCGCGAGCTACTTAGGTAAAACATAGTATACAAGTCTATGTTATTCGATTATAAAAGGGCGGAAATCGCCCTTTTACAAGTTCACGGTAGCCACCTTGCATATATATTGTAATATATCAACTTCAATTATTTGCTAGAGATACCTGATCCATGCAGTTACCGAATATCCTTAGTTATGCAATACACGTTGTTATGGGATACAGGTCCAACTGACCAATCAAGAGGTACACCTGAATGGCGTCCGTGCGTCCTTTGTTATCAACTGCAGTTCTCGCAAACCAGTCATTCCTCCTCAAGCCAAGCTACCAGCACCTCACTTCAGAAAGCCACAATGCCCCCAAAGGCCAGAAAGCTCCCAAAAGGGAGGCCACGTTTGCCGGGAGGAAAGAGACGTCTAGAGAAAAAAAGACTGCGTCACAGCCTACACCACCGCCCACAAATTGAAGGTCTTACAGCATCTTGACCAGCACAACAGCATTGGCGCGACGATTGACAAGTTATACACCGCCAGAACAATGGCAATCGCATCCTAATCTACCCGTGGCGCTACTCGATACACAAGATGGTCGCTGCGTGCGCAGCACCGAGATAAGCGAAAAATAACAAAGTTCGATCAGGCAGATTTGCTACTGTGTTGACTACGTCAGTGGAGCCCAAGCTGGTTCGCTGGGGTTAGAAGGTGTGCCTGTCACGCCCATGATGCTGGTACTGCAGGCCTTAGCGGAAACTAACACCGCATATATCGAAGCTTTCAGTGCTTCGTGATGCTGAGAGTGCAAGCAGATGACGAAGTATTTCATGTTATGCTTCACTCGAACCTGATTGACACTAGCGTACAGCAGTGTTGTTTAGAAGAATGATTTTGATGATCTTTTTTTCCATTGCGCAAGCTGATCAATAAAATACACTTTGCTTTTATTGTTCCTTCGGTATAACGATGCAGATAGCTTTAGCAGGGATACACCATTTCTAGTCTCTGTACGCCATACCAGGTGTATTGCATAAAAAAGGATAATCAATACCTCGATTTTAGTATGCCTAAATGATTCGTGATCGGTCATAAAATACTCTACAGAACAACTTCCTTAACTAATACAGTTCGTGGATCAACTTTCAATCAAATACAGCAAGTTATGTCGTTAGTGGCTAAATTATACCCTTGAAACCTCGAACTTGTAAAAAAGCTCGAAAACGGTTGTTTTCGCCGATGTTTCACATATATTTTTCATGGAACAGCGAACCCGCCAACCAAGAAACTGAGCATAGAGCTTAGAAGGTGCGACTTGTCACTTTAGTATCACGAGGAGGGGGGGGGGGGGGGGGGCTCAACGGCGGTATGCGGTATGTGAGCTCCAGTTCTGATAACATTCTTGCAGCTGGACGGGATGACTCCACATCGACATGCAGCCAGACATCTATGACGCTGCTGCACGGTTCGTTTAACGTGGAGATGCAAGTAATCGAAGCGTATGTAGTGCTGGAGGATCGTGATATTATTGCAAGGGAAAGGAATTCGCATTGGACAAAACTACCGTTCTCGTCACATGTGTACTGTGAAAGTTCCGTGCCTCTAGCATGCATGCACTGGATCAAATTGTCTGCCGCCACCAAGTTCTAGTCCGAAACACATATTATGCCGTTGTGCCGCCGATCCGGCTGGCAATCTTTTTGTAATTGTGCACGCAAGGTGGTTTACTGGATAATGCAGCGAACCGGATCGTAGTAGGCCCCTCCACAGTTTCTGACATCGTCTAAGAGGTGGTAAACATGGTATGTGTTGAGCTGAAATTACTGGTGTCAGTTATTCCGTTGGAGCTGTGTGCGTCACGTTTGTAGAGCAGTGCGGGGCTCCGCAGATAGTTGGTTCTATCGACGACGCACATATTCCAATCAGTCGACCTATTGCGAATGGAGCCATTATTACAACTACAAGTGCTGGTACAGCGTGGTCTTGCAGGTATTTGTGGATTGGCGAGCGTGGTTCTGTGACGTGGATTGCAAGTGGTCTGGGCGCCTTGGTGATAGGACTAGCGCATTAGCGATCTCGTTTCCTGAAACCTCGACAGCGTCAAATACTCTGGCAACATCAACAGGAAAGATACGTACGCTACTGTACCCTTCTTTCTTCTTGGAGATTCAAGTTATCGAACACAAGCTATCATGTGACAATATAATATCAGACGGCATCAAACCACGTGTTACGTATCCACCTTTCAAGTTATTGAGGTAATCGTCTATAAAATGACCTATTCGTTTTCGTACATAGTTGAGCATTCAGGATCCAGAAATGCTTTCACTCGTCAAAAGCGTATAAACACATATTCGATGATATTTCACACGAGCTTTCCAATAATATAAGTTTCACAAACTTGGAAGAAAGATTGCCACCACAGTCTCTCAATACATATCCCCATTTTGACGGCTTGAAAACGGAGATATTATTTCACTATTTTTTGTAATCGCTTGTTATACAAGGACTCAAAATGTTCGCAAGACTCGCCTCTTCATAACAATGTGCTTAAACCCAGATTCGTACCTAGGTTCATTAGCATATTATGTTTGATGTAGTCATATTATAAGCTCGCAGAGACAGCAGACCCTGGGGTTTCGCGACTGGACAAGAAACCGTACCATACATCCTTAGTGTTGAGTGTTTTATTGGAAGTTGAAGTGACGCTGACGTATTTACTCAACGGGATCTAGTTATATATTGATATTGCCCCTGATATCGTGAATACACTATCCATTTACTCAAAACTTTCTGATGGACAACAACGACACCTACAGATTTGACTGAAACGAGGAAAGTCGAGTATTCTGGGAGTCCCGTAACCCATTTCCACAGCCAGAAACAGAAGCATAGGTCTCGTCAACTGATAGTCTCCGTTGCAAGCTTAAACAATGTTATGCATTTCGTATTCGTGGTGAAAAACTCGTAAACGTAACGAAGGTTACATATTGATGCTGGCTGCCCCCTTGAACACACACAGAAACTCTCGGAGCAATGCCATGTCCTCATTGTGCTCATTGTGCTGGAGACGACTCTCGTCTAACTCGGCCGTGCTGAATTCCTTTGGTTCAGCAAGGGAAACTTCAGCTCCACCTTGGAGAATCTTTAGCAGCCTGTCGTTTTTGTCCGCTTGTTGCTCTTCCTCCCAGTATTATGGAATACGGAGCATCCTGGCCGCTGAAGTGCAAATGCAAGTAAAATTATTTTGTGTCAGGAAAAGTTTGTTAACGTCCACACCATTGGATCAGTGTGAACTACTGATGAGTGTAAGTTAAATTGTGTACGGTAAAATAGTTACACTGTTTTAATTTGATGTGCCAACTCACAAGGCATGTATTCTCCAAGCCAAATGCCAGAGGTCACCTCGCCATCAGGCAACGTACCAATGATAGCTCCGCCCAATGCTTTATTGTCTTCATTCTCAGCTATATCACTTCTTGAAGGAACGCTACCGTTGCCGTAATATGGTCTGAGTACTTGTGAATATTTCCCAGAAGCTGTGCTAATAACTGTTCCACGTTTCAGGTCTCATCGACATTCAGAGGCTGCCCGCATCGGATCATTTCCTTCCGAGCGTAGTTGAGGCCTTTCGTGTTGCGCTTCGAGTTAGCATCCCGTACAGCGTCTGCTGCGAGCTCAAAGCAAACAAAAAACTTCTGGCGTGCATTTTTCGCTTGCCAGACCAGAACCTATTCTTCCGAATTGTGTCATGCCATTGCCAGTTCTCAATGAGATCAATTTTGTTTTCATTTCATTTGCAAGTCCACACTTCCTTGATCTTGGCTATGACGAACGCGTCTGCTGGCTGACACAAATCCGTGGCGATTGCTATGAACATCTTTAGCCGGCCATTCCGTTTCGTGCTCAGTCTTTCATTCCTCACTCATGTGAGAGGAACCGTCGTCGCGAATATAATTTTCTCGCACCTCAACCAGATAGCATTCATGCTCTTCACTCTAAAATGAACTCACGAAAACCCCGTTTGTCCATCCAGCCTTTGAGGCCTGTTCGATAGCCCACCCCTGGAATATTGTCATTCACTCCGCCAATATCGGATAACTTGAATCTTTGTTTATGAGTATCATCGTCGACGGTACAATTTTAGCACCAGGAACACCTTGGTTGGTGGCGAGATAGTAGCCGAAGCGATCCATCGTCGACGCCAAATGCTTACCGGGAGAGAATGCTAGCCTGGACAAATTCCATGCTAATATTCTCCTCCTCCAGCATCCGCTTGAATGCGGTAAACCCAGTTATGTGCGCCTTATTGGTGTTCGAATTCGCGAACGCGGTTAAGCTCATGCTTCTCCTTCTGATGTTCGAATACTGTAGGCGAAATTAGTGGTTGTGTAGCAACGTCCTCCACCATCCCCTTATTCTAGGAATATGCCTCGTTGTCTGAATGGGACATACATGTATATTCCTTTTAGCTCCTAGCGAATTCATTGGGTCCAATGAGACCTCTACCAAAACGTATCAGATGATAGCCATTTGAGTTTTTCAGCAAATCGGCGCCACCGCCGCACATCGTCCTCTCCTCTATATTCTTGTAATGCAAACATCCAAACCACACGTGCTGTTACAAAGTTCCCATGGCACCCATACGCGACGAGCTGTGCTGCTGGTGTGGCGTTGCGCCTTGCGAGTGGAAACACTACTAGGAAGAGCTCTGGTTGGCAGGTGGGAATGTGCAGCGCAAGCTGCTGCGGCCAAAGCACCGTAATCGCGTGCTGCGACAAACGCTGAGTCACCTCTATCTCTACGAAAAGACTGGCAATCTACGCGGGCCACTGCCTCTCTGCGTGTCCAAGAAGCTGATGGAGAACTGACCAGACTCTCAAAAGGTATGAATGGCATGTATTGTTGTTATGGTTCTGGGGGGTTGAGGTTCTAAACTGGTGGGGTCGTCCTGTTGCTTTTCTTGCGTGTGAAGGTCATTGGTTCATCTGTTGATGCCCAACAGAGAGTATCCAGCGCAGCACGGAGCTGAGGTGAATTTTTGAGAACGTCCTGGTTGTGAGCAGCCGTGAAACACACTACGGCCAACCTCACACTTTGTGCACCCGTACCGTGACTTTTGTTTTTGCTTCGCACGCTGCAGAGGTGACATAGCAGCTTGCCGTTACTGTGCTCGATGGACTTCGGCGTTGTCATGTAAAGTGATGTATCCATCCCAACGACCTCGTCCTGTGTCTCGCGGTTACACTTCTTTTGCTCTAACTCCTGCCGACGCTTGTTGTGTTTTTCACTGCTGGTAAGAACGTGTGCTACCCGGTGTTTGAACTCACGTAATGAAACCCCTGTTGCTGCGTCTGGTTGAACTGTTTTGAACACTGTTTGTGCGTTGATAATGGTTAGGTCCTTCAGCCAAGTGAACGTCGTCATGCCTAAAGGCTTTTCGCGTCAACGGATTGATATAGAAGATGACAACCATTCTATCCTTGTACATGACGTATCCAGCCCTTTCAGCTTGGATCATTTCTGGCTCATATTCTGTTCGATTCGCCTTTCCAATTCGGCGCTGAGCGTTCTAGTGCGTTTTCGTTTTTGCTTCCTACCCAATCCCGGGGTCAACAGCAGTAACCAGCCCCCCCCCCCCCCCCCCCCCCGCGCTCCCCCGCATCGACTCGTGTCTCGGCTTCTCCGACTGCAGGTTATTCCATTTATCAATCAAATTGATTCGCACCGTCCCCAGCAAGTGCATATCTCCGTCCGTGAACTTCACCAGCGCCTGGGCAAACGTGTGGCAGGTGTAAAAGTTATCTGATAATACTATCCGATGTCCAGTGGGAGAACGCAAAGCTCTAGTTTGATGCTCTGTCATTGCAATCCACATTGCTGTCGCCGAATCACGCTCGATAGCTACATCTTTAGCCCGTAATGTGTTGTATAATGCCGTTCGCAGTGTCGGAAACAGGCTTGTAAAACGCTCAGCCGGGGTGGAAGGCATGGTATTACCCGACGAGTTGTCCCAAAGAGAGTGCACGTACAGCGAACCCCACCCCACCACCGCATAAAAGCGAACCCCGTATTTGTCAGGTTTAGAAGGCATGAACGTTTTTGCCTGCGTCCGCACCGTCATTTCGTCAATACTGCTTACCCCAACTAGAACGGCGAATTCAGCAAACCGCTGACGAAAGTGCTCCATCATGCCACGGCATCGCCACAGCGGATCACTCAGAAGATGGATATTCAGGTGTATGTAGACTAAGTGCCTATCGAATCTGCTGAAACACGTTACTTTGCATCGTCTCAAAAAATGCCCTCTGCCTGAGAAAACGACGACCGGACCAGAACTCTGCAATCTCGTTCACTGGACAAATGCTCATCGCAATTTTGAGGCCTAAGTATGCGTTGAACTCGCTGTCAGTGATCTCGGCATGCCCTTCCCCGACTAACACATCCGACGTCCACTTCCGTATCCACTCTTTGGAAACGGTCGTGAAAAACAGAGAGAATACCCCGTATTCCGCCTTCTTGTCGTATGCCTTAGCGAGTTGATCTGCAATCGCCACATGTAGGCTGCTGTCGTTGTGAAGGGAAAAAATGTGCTCTTTAGTCAAGCTGTGTGACGCAGTGGTGGGCGCTGGTCTCTCCGGAACTGCAGACGGCGGTACTATCTCTGTGCTAGCGCTACTTGCAATGAGTTCTCCACTGCCACCAGGCGTGAACCCACCGACTGAATGTCCATCGGCTGCCGGTGGTCTGCACTCGCTATCCGGGGCTGACGGCAAGTCGTCCGCCGCAATGCTCTCGTCGTCGTTTTCGGCTTCGATCTCCCAGTCCCCTGTCAGTTCGTCGACACGAGTGTCTGAGCTCTTTGTGATCGTCTCATAGCCTTCGGATGTGCAGAGGGGGTGCGAACCTCAAATGATCTTATATCAGTGGTTTGAAAGCGTAACGTAGCGCTAGGAGATGGTCTGTTAGAGATCTGTGCGAGCCTCTACCGACATCAACGTGGGAGGGATTGCTGCTTGAAGATTTTAGCCAATGACAATCATCTATTTGATCAGGTAGAGGTCGCCTGGGATCTCTACCAAACACAAAGGCTAAAGGGATATGCAAACAATATTGTCTAGACATGACATTAGTGAAGGCATATTCATATTTTGTCGCTGGTTCCGACAAATATTTGTCGGAAAGTGTCGGAACGGCGCACCTATCCCTAACATCTTCAATTGGCTAAAATCCTCCATTGGAGTGATGTGATAGGGAAATATACAATCTCATTTGGCTTGTCCACAATTCCGCAGTTCAAACTGCCGGACAAACAACTATATTCACCCATAGTCTTCGCAACGTTGCGTTCCTTGTTCGAGAATTGAAGATCTCCGGAAACTCGTCAACTGCTGCTGTAATAACAACCTTGTGTTCACCCTTCACGTTGACGTATTTGTTCCTCGATCCATCGGTTCACCTTTTGACGCTTGTAAATCGGCGTCGTTGCTGGATGGCCCCGCGGTCTTGGTGATTTGTCATCAGTAGTGACACTCCTGTCACGTGTTTTTCATCTGTAGACGAACTGGTAGACGAACGGGTAGAAGTGCCGCCCGGCGATGCGGTCGTTCACTGGAACGCCATTACGATAGAAGAAGCCAGGGATCCGAAGATATGCATTGATCAGTGTCACATCGTGGACAGAGCACCCAACGTCCATATCCTTCTTTACCAAAAAGGGTCCCACAAAAATGATGCGTGTAGACGGCACAAACAGGGCAAACGTGCGCACTGCCAACAATACCACCATATCCGCCGCAGGGAGATGTAGAGTGCGTCGTGTTTGTTGGTGTTGTTTGGTTAGGTGCAGGGCGAAGCGAGATGAATTGTGGTCTGGCTTTAGATATAGACTGAATAGCAATGATGGCTTAAAAAAAAGCACGATAACTGACGAAAAGATGATGGAGCTTTCAGTATACTTGAAAGTAATAAAAACTGGTTTCCTGATAGTTCCACTTAACCCTTTCGTGATCCACTTAGGTATACTATAGTATACAAAGCTAAGTAATTTGCTTGTAAAAGGGCGCTTGTTCGCCCTTTTACAAAATCTCGGTAATGTATATGCCAATCTCTTGTAACATATCAACTTCAATGATTTGCTGGAGGTACCTGATACATGCACCTACTTGATTTTAGTATTCCTACATGATTTGCAACCGTTCCGTTTGTGTTATGTTATAAAAGATGGTATAAACTAACTTGTGTGAAAGGGCGCTCCCTCCGCCCTTTTAGACGGCCTTTTCTACCTGTTTTGAAAACTCTGCTTAATGGGCGCAGTGAGCTTTTTTTTGTCACGACAGGGTTAAGTAAGATTTATGTGATTTATAGACGATAAACAAACGTTGGCAATCTTACGGGACAAGCCAAGGGGCATGGTCACATTTGCATTACCAATGAAAAGGGACGACTGACGCCCGATATACTCCTGTTGAGAGGCTTGAACTCACAGTGTGGAGATTGCTAGGATACTCCTAACCACCACATCAGTCCAAAAGTCGATAGGAAAGCCCATATAAAGTTTTAGTGAGAATATTTTCCTATTTCAGGATTGTTTTCACACATCAAATAATCTAAACGAAAATCGATGATATTATTTTATGTGTTAGATTATTCTCCAGTAGAGAGTAATTACGATGACCACTGCAGCGAATGTAGTGTGACTGTATCCGCTCGATAATCAAGAAATCCGTCGAGCTCCTAATAGCCTCACTGGCTAATTTTCGGGCTGCCGATGCGACCAGCAGTTGAGGTATGAACCATCTAGGATCAAAATTAATTTCTACAATATCAGTAGAACAATAAGTTTGATCAGCTCCAGAACAGGATGGGTAATACAGTCTGTTCACCGTTTTTAAACAGCCATGCTTGTATACCTGTTTTAAGATTTCGTCTCGTTGGAGCAGGATATTCTTGACTTTTATAGAGCAGATACCCCTCGCCAATTTAGTAGCTAATATACTTAATATTTGCTCAAATCTAATACATGAGCAGGTCCACCGACTCGGAAGATACACTTTACTGTGGGACATAGCTAATAGGTCACCATTTCTAAAACTTAATTCGAAATTATTGCCGGATCAACCCTTTTTAGTCGTTTTCAGGACTACAAGTCCCCATATAGACTCATATTTAAGGTGGGTATCCATTTATAGAGACCACGCATCTCTATTTTGGTGGTCATTACGCCCAAAATTTGAGATACAACCCCGGTAAATCTAATAAGTTGCTACACTTAATGTCAAACTTGTCCACGGATGGCATTAAAGGGGTATCTGTAGCTATCCCCGTCCATATAGATGACACAGTGTCCATACTGTTTAAGGGTCACACACAGCTGTGTAAAGCATTTTTCAAATAGGTCGGCATCAAAGTTGCCATGATAGTCACCATCATCCTCATCGCCAGGGGTTCGAGCTCCAATGCACGAGAGAACCGAGTACAAACTCGGCCTGCATGACGTTACCATAGCGTGTTATGATACCACCTCCTACGGTGCATATATTGAAAACAAAAATCGAGTACGCATATGAAAAATAATGTTTACACCACACCATACCTTGTTCCTCGCCTACTTTTTCGTATGTCGTATCTTATCTTCCATCAGCCACGTTTTGCAAGTGACGTGGTGGACACTGCGTCGAGGGAGACCTCGAAATTGATGGGACGATTTCGGCTGTCTTTGTTGGATAAGCGTCACTGTAGATACATGTACGTGACTCGAAAGGCCACATTGCATGTGGTCTTCGCTAGATAGTGACTACCCTGGAGCTCAGTTCTTCTTTTGCCAACGACTGAGCGCATAGGTCTATTTGAAGACATTAGGAGAAGTAAATAAACAAGCTACTGAGCCAACTGTAAGTCTTTCAATATTTCAAGTATTGAGTCCTCGAAGATGGCCAAGGAGCTTTCGCGGGGCTGAAGTTCAACGGGAAGGCCGGAGACTTTCGACGCTGGTAGGACGATTTGCTGACACGGCCTGTTCAAGCTGCAGAGCCGGGTGCGGATGCCCGGCAAGGAGCGTAATCGGCATCAGCTGGAGATGGCGTTCCTGGTCCTATCTACGAAACCTGTTCAACTAGATGTTGCCGCATGACTACATGACTCAGCTGAGCACCCCTCTTGCGTCACAGCCCTGTCTGCGTTTTGGCACCCTGAGGCCGATTTCGGGCAGAACACTGTCATGGGCATGGTGGACATGATCCAAGAGTTTGAGGCTGTCCTGGCTATGGATTTCGACTGTATAGCTGAGTTGTTTCAGCGTCTACGGGCTGTGCGAAACCGACTGAACCGCCAAGGCAATGAGACACTGCGTGTGCACCTGATTCCCAGCCAACTGGTTATTGGGAAGGTGCTGTCTCTGATGCCAAGTCAGCTGTGGGGGACCAAGCGTGACGTTTTCTCCTGAGAAATTTACCATGGAAAAGGTGTGTGTGGGGGGGGGGATATGAAAGCCACCTTCGGCAACAAGAGCCAGGCGGAGATCCAGGCGATGGGCAAGTCGAGTGGTCAGCCATCTCCGGTGTCAGTCAGCTATGCAGCCAGAGGCACGGCTGCTGACAGGGGGGGGGGGGCTCAGGAGATCAGGCAAGCGCAAGGCAGCGCCGCTATCCATGGACGATGAGCGTGTAAATGCCTGCTTCTACTGCTACGGCGCACACAATGAGATGAACGGCATTGAGCCGCACTTTAAACGGGACTGCCCTAAGAGAAAGGCATACATTGCCATGGATGTCGGCTGCAAGAACATCTTCAGCGAACCACGCCCGCTGAAGATGAGGAATACATACCATGCTCGGGTGCAGAAGGTGCAACCTGTCCAGAGCGCGGTCTGCAAAAAGATTCTGGTGGATGCTCAAGAATTCGGATGATACACCGCCTATAACGGACAAGGAGGCGCCTATGACGCCGGGAGGCGCAACGCCTTCTTCACCGGCTGTGTCCAGCTCTACGCCAGGCGACAGTGACGACGACATGGACGAGTTCGATGGGGCGACAGTCACTCCTGCCAACAATGTGGCAGTCACGTCTGCCGCTTAGGAAGTCGAGGAGGCGCAGGCGTTTGAAGAAAAGTTTATCCGTTTCTGTTGCACCCGCTCACTGAGCTAATATATGACTGTTGGGTTTTGAATACAGGATGCAGATACGGCTTGAGTGGAAGCGCGTCGGTCTTTGTTATGGAACAGCCCAACTCAGACGACGTGTTTATATTTGGACAGGGCTCTAAACTGAGAAATGTTAAACTATCTCTGATGGGCCCATCAGGGATTAAGTTAATACAATTCGGCAATATAGCACTAGTACCCTATGCTACGTCAAATATTTTGTGTGAATATTGGATTAAGAAAACAAGCTACCAAATTATAGCCAGTAATAGCGGTTTGTACAAATTTGTACTATAAATTAATGTTTTTGTCTAAGGCATTTAATGTGATAATACGTGCAAGCCGGCACAGTAAAAGAAAGGAGGAAAACATGCAACGAAATTAAAAGCTATGCCTTGCAAGACACTGGATATTCCGAAAGGGACGTCAACGTACGGTCTATTTTTTTTTGGAAATCGAGAAGGAAGGGGTGTGAGCGATGGCTAGTTTAGCCGGCAGCGTGGTGAAGTTCCCCGTCCCAAGGACGCTACGGCAATCAAGAGCTTCGTGCATATGGCGGGGTTCTATCGGAGGTTTATGCCGGAATTCGCAAAGAGGGCGCCTCCGCTCACAAAGTTACTTAGGAAAGGGGTGGAGTGGCGCTGGTGTGAAGAATAGCAGGCAGCGTTCGAAAATCTGAAACGATTACTGACGGAGAGCCGCTATTAGCTTATCTGGACTTCTCACGACCCTTCAAGCTGATAACGGATGGGGCTCGGGGCTGGGTTGGCTCAGGACCACGGGCAGGGCGAACTACCAGTCGCCTACGCGTCCAAGATCAACTCGGTCGCGGTGTCGAAGTATACGATAACGGAACTAGATGTGCCGCGGATGGGCGGCGATTCACGCTGGTCACGGACCATTCCGCGCTCAAATGGCTAATGACGTCAAAGGGCCTGACCGAGCGTCTGCACCGCTGGGCCCTACAACTGCAGGAGTATGATTTCGAGGTTGTATACCACCCAGGGGTAAGTAACGTGGTAGCAGGTGCACTCTCGAGAGCACTGGTGAACGCCGTGGTCGCATGAACGGAGCAGCCATGAGTTGAATAGCGAGCGGCAAGGGGTTGACCAGCAGGCAGGATGAGGCGATGAAGGTCAATTGACAGACGACGAGATCTGAAAGCAGCAGGCCCTCGATATGACGGTGCAGAAATTGAAGCGAGAAGGACGCTACGGCGCCAGAAGCATTGGGGAGGCGGATGGAGCACGACGAGTAGTGGTGTCGGCGACCCTGTGGGCGAAGTTGTTGCGCGAGCACCATGACTCCGTATTCGCGTGTCACTTTCGAGTGCCGAGACGTATGCAAGAGTCGCAACGAGCTACTGGTGGCCGGACATGAGAACGCACATAAGACACTGAGTGCAGTCGTGTCGAGACTGCGGCACGCGAAAACGAAACCGAAGGAAGTGATACCTCCTCTCCGCAGTCGAGGTGTAGGAGACACTGGCTTTTAGGGCCGCTGTCCGTCACGACAAGCGGGAACCGATATGTGATGCAGTCATCGACTACACTAGGTGGTACGCAGTGGTGGCGGTAGTACCCAGGCACATGGCAAAGCATATAGCGAAGTTCGTCGTGGAAAATCTAGTGCTGGCCTACGGGCCAACGTGCGAGTTGGTGATGAATGGGGCTCCAGAGTTGAATGGGCAAGTGATCGACGCGCTGGTAGACCTGCTATAGACCCGACCGATCATGCCAGTACCGTACAGGCCCGCGTTGTTGAGGTTAACAGAGCGTTTCCATCGCTCATGGAAAGAATTGGTGGCGATCTACGGCGACGGGGCGCAGGCCGACTGAGATCGGAGCCGCGAACGCGTACAATGGTGCACGGCACACGGGCACAGGATACAACCCCAATGATTTGATGATGGGCCGAAAGCTGCGCGCGCCCAATGCGTTGCTGCGTGTGAGCGGAGTTCGGCAAGTCGGCGAGTTTGCGGAATACCATAGATCACTGGTTAAACACATGGAGAACGCGACGGAGGCCGAGAAGGCTGCGCTGGGGAAGGTTCAGAAGCGCCGGGCACAATACGACAACAGGAACGAGCGGCACCACGCTGAATTCGCAGCCGGAGATGCGGTGAGGGTACTCAAACCGCCGAGAGGTAAGGGCATCACCAAGCTGTCACATCAATGGGTGGGTCCACCACGAATTGAGGAGGACGTCGGCTTCGGCAATTGCAGAGTAGTTCGCGACGACATGGGCGAGCACCTCGTGGTGCACTGCAGCTTCTTGGTGAGGAGTCGCTGTCCGAGCAGCTCGCTTGGGCATGTCGCGGGACGGGTCATCCGAGAACTGGTCGAGGAGGAGGAAGACGGGCCACAGGTAGTGAGTGACACACGACGACGGAGAGCAGCACGTGGGCCCAACTGTCGAAGATGAAGCCAACGAGGGCAATGAGGGGAGAGGTGCGCAGGAAGCGTAGCTGCACATGAGTACGGAAGTGGTGTAGTCTGAGCGGCACGACCTGAGGAGAGTCATGGCCGAGCGAACGGACGGCGCTGGATCCGAGCGGGTCAGTGGTCCAGTATCCGGAAGGGCGCTGGCGGAGATTTCGCGAACGGAAATAGCAGTACCACCCGCAGGGAAGGCGAGTAAAGACGCAGGGGAGAGACCGAGGGCAGCAGTTCAGTAGCAGCGACGAAAGCGGAAGGTGACCGGGGCCGAAGGAAGACAAGATGACGGCAAGTCCCAATCCAAGAAGCGACACCAAGCGCACGCGGCTTGAGAGGCGAGGGCAGCACGACGGCAAGTTGCGCGCGACCAGCAAGAAGCCGCACCAGCGAAGACACCTGGTGCAGACGAGCATAGTGTGATTCATGGCGGTGCGGAAGCCGGCAAACCCCCGACACAACGTGCGAGTGAAGTTGGAGCCGACCGAGGAGTCCTCTACGACGACTATGCAACAGGAGGTGATGCCATAGGAGAGAAGGCAGCCAGCGGAGCGACCGATGCGAGTATCGTCGTGGGGGTGCTGCGAGGCAGGGGAAGGCCGCGTCGGCCGGAACCGATGCCGTCACTGCTGCAAGTACCCGCTGCGCGGTAACTTATTGATCGAGCGCGCAGACGTGTCCGCAACCGAGCGGAGCGATACGTCATTCAGCACGAAGTTGAGTATGGAGCGGGTCCAGCAAAGCCGACGAATCGACGGTCGCTTACTGCAGAAGAGTACGAAGAACTGCCCGATGCCGGCAAAGTCGAGCTCGGGGAAGAGCTCGCAACCGGTGATGGCGTGTAGTAGTGTGGCTCGATATGGCAACAGCAGCAGTGTTCCAACGATTCCTATCCATCCAAATATGTATTTAACAAAGGCGTGCGTGTTCGGTTCATGAACGGGGCCAGCTTTCCTT